>VXBR01006645.1:2037209-2092813 GCA_013400215.1 Cisticola juncidis
AAAAAAAAAAAAAAACCAAACAAAAAAAACCAGTACAGTACTAAAGAGCAAACAAGGAAGAATCAATATCTTAAAGATCTAGAAATTAAAAAAAAAAAACCACCCACCAATAACCCCCCCCAAAAAACAATCAAACAAAAAAAACCCCACCAACAAAACTATGTTTTTTAGATAATATAGGAAATAATATAAAAACTAGTCTTTAATTGGAGACCTTCAGGGGCAAATATGGTTGAATGGCCACCCCATACAGCATGAATACAGTTTTATAAGTTTAGCAAATTAGTATAATTGTCCAGAATCCCCAATTAGAAATACAGGTGATGAGGTAGTTCCCTCCCTTGTAGCTCTTCCTTGGTTCTCAGAAAAGCAAGANCACACTGCATGTGGCTCATTTTCCCTTTTTTTTTTTTTTTTTTTGTAATTTCTCTTTTATGATATTTTCAAGATTATTTTTGACCACAAAAGTCAATGATTTTGGAAAATGTTTAATTTTTTCTCTGTTCTCTAATTTTTTTAATATGCAAAAAAAAAAAAAAAAAAAAAAAAACAAAACAAAAAAAACAAAAACAGTACAAAAAAGANCAAAAAAAACCAGTACAGTACTAAAGAGCAAACAAGGAAGAATCAATATCTTAAAGATCTAGAAATTAAAAAAAAAAAACCACCCACCAATAACCCCCCCCAAAAAACAATCAAACAAAAAAAACCCCACCAACAAAACTATGTTTTTTAGATAATATAGGAAATAATATAAAAACTAGTCTTTAATTGGAGACCTTCAGGGGCAAATATGGTTGAATGGCCACCCCATACAGCATGAATACAGTTTTATAAGTTTAGCAAATTAGTATAATTGTCCAGAATCCCCAATTAGAAATACAGGTGATGAGGTAGTTCCCTCCCTTGTAGCTCTTCCTTGGTTCTCAGAAAAGCAAGATTAGGATTGCAACCTTTGGAATGTGTTTTGTCTTTCTGTCTTTTCAGAGTAGGAAATTACTGGTGTTAGCTAGGAACTATGTACAGCAATAGGCTAAAGAGCTACAAATATACAAAGAATTTATGAAAGCAAAAATCATTTTGGCATCACTGTCACAGGAATAAATTCCCTTCCTCAAGCCTTTGTAGTGAGAGTCTGTAAGTCTACAGCTGATCAGTAAAACTGCAATGGAGTTCAGACTATGGCAGGGGGGATAGGGCAGGTATGTAAGCTTTGTTCATAGCAATGTTCTTTCACTCTTAAACACAAATTTTATAAGAAAACTTATAAAATTTTTGTTAAAAGAGACTACTAATTTGTTGTGCTTTTAGTTTTCTAGCCTCTGGTGCATGATTCAAAACATTTGTCCCCCTCAAGATGAAATTAAATTGGTCTCAAGAATTGAAAAAAAAAAAAGAAAGAAAAGTTCAAAAAATGTTAGCTTCAAAATATGAGCTGGTAAACCATGAAATACTCTTCAGTACCTCCTTTTTACAGCTGCTATCAGCTATAATACTGACTTGTATAGCCTACCATGTCAGGAGTGACTTAAAGGCTTTTGCAGTTATGAATCATCTTTTCTTAAATGGGCCAGACCATCTCCTGTTCAAAGCAGCATCTGACTGACATCTTTGTTGGTCATCTGAAAGACAGCTGCCAGCCAGCATCAGCATCCCACGGGAGCATCTCTTCTCTGCTGCAGGGAGCAAAAGTAACAGGACAGGGAGCACAATCTGTACCTCCTTTTGTGTTTTTTATTATCTTTCATGACTTAAAATTGATCACAATACATTATAATTTTTATTTCACATGTTATTTGTTCATACATATTTCATTTAACAATGAAACATCTAAGAGACCTTGAATTAAGATCTATGCCTTATTCTGTTGCACTGATGTAGCCTGAGAAATTTCCAGTTACACTGGTACTTTCACAAATGAGTGACAGGATATTGACGTAAATCAGGTGTTTTAAAGGAAAGAAGAGCAGCAGTCCCTCCCCAACAGTTTATATAAGTGCTGGTGAACCCCTGAAAATCAATTAAAAGTCACAATAACCTTTTTTGATACAGTAAATTACTTGCAAAATAGATTTTTTTGTCTCAGTACACCTTATTGGAATCCTAATTTCCTAATAAATCTTGAATATATTCATATGAGTAGCTTTATGAAGAATCTCAGCTAAGAAATTCACTGGCAAAATTACTGCAGCTCCAATTTTACGTGGTCCAAAATCAAATACATCCTTTTTGGGTCTTCCAATAAGAACAGATCTGAGAAACAGGGATTTATCTGAGAAATATTTGACAACTATACCTTCAGGTCATTTTTTTGTCACAATACAGAATTTAGCTACAAACAATTATCCAGTGTGGTTGAACTCAGTTGGCAGATAAGCTGGCCAGAGGTTAAGTTAATAGTTTAAAAATAGGTTCATGTAATGCCATTGCCTGCAAACAAAACATGTGAGTGGAAAAAAAAAACCAAACCTGTAGACTTGTGTCTCTTTTGGATCAAAAGGGAAAGGGAAATTAAGAAGGAAGAGAAAGAGAAAAGGCAATGGAGAAAAAACTAGCAGGAAGAAAACAGAAAAAAAATAGACAATTATCACAAGGGGACCATGTACAGCAAATACTCATATATAACTATGTATATAAATCTCTTCAGTTTTTAACAGGCATTATTATTTTCTGCAGAGCTAAGCATACACATTTGAAATAGGAAAGTACAATATTTTATGACAGAGTTCAACAAGGAAAATTTTAGTCTCTGATGGTACTACTGTTTCCCATGACGGGCTGCATTTGAAGCCAAACTTTTTGCTTGCCCCTATGAGCTAAGGTCCTTCTGAGAAACAGCTCAGAGTCAAAGGAACCCAGCAGGGAAATCTAAATGAAAAATAATTGAGTAAACTAATGCAGCCAAAGACACTGCCAATATTTCTGCTGGTTTTAAAGTTTGTGAAAACTTAACCCTGCATATGCTGAATGTGAGCTGCGTGCCCTAGAATGATGAAAGCCATCTGCCTCCTTGATTGCTTGAATAGGCTGAGCTCAAGAGGAAGCAGGTTGGGAGGAGTGATGATTAGATCACAGCAAGATACTACATCCAATGCTGGGTTCTGCAATGCAAGAGCTGAGCTGGAGCAAACTCAACAGAGGCTCACAGGGACTCATGTCTTATTGAGGGTGAGTTGAGGGACAGAAGATTGTTCATCCTGGAGAGATGACTCTAAGGACACCCAGCAGCATCCTCCCATAACTATGGTGATGTGATCAAGATGACAGAGCCAGACTTCTTGTAGGGGTACATAGCAGGAGAATCAAACAAGGGTCCAGGATGAATGTAAAGAAAAGCTTTTTCTCCATGAGGACCATCCAGGAGAGAAGCATGATGTCCAGGGAAGTTAGGCAGACTGCACCCTTGGAGATCACTAAGATCCAACTAGATCAAGCCCTCAGTCACTTGACCTGACATCAAAGCTCTTCCCATCTTGAGCAGAAAGCTGGACTAGACACTCTCTGTGGTCTCTCTTCTGGGCTTCTTTTTAAATACTTATCTGTTTGTTTTAACTGGAAATCCAAGGACATCTTGGAAATTTTAAAGACCACTAGGTCCTGTGTTCATTAATGGTGGTGTTTGCTGGAAAGTCTCTGAGATCTCCCATGTAAAGTGATAGCTTAAGGCTTCTAAGAGATTGACAGATACATGCTATTTTTTATCTCTGACTGCTGAAGGCACACAAAGCTGAAAATAGTTGGTACCGCTAAAGAGATATGAAGTTAACCTGGAAGTAAATACATCATACGCAGAAGTTTAATACTTTGGTCTGAAAGCTGAGCTTGAAGCAAATATATGAATTTCTGAAATGGATGCTGTTGGTATTTGTAGGATTTTACACAAGGACACAGTTTCTGCCAGATAGACTATCTGAATGATCTCCTAGGTCTTTAATCTGAAAGCATGAAGCAGATCCTAGAGCATGAAAAACAGCTTTCTTCTAAGATACTTTGTGTGTCTAAGAGGAACAGTGAAGAGGGCTTTCAAGTTGGGTTTTTTTTTTTTTGGCATGCAGCAGTTCCCAAGATGGATCCACACTTAAAACCACGGCTCTTTGAAAACTGTTGAAATGGAGTACTTAATTACCTCTGGTCCACATAAAGCTACTGAAATCTTGATTTAGAAATCATCAGCACAAATATGTTTCTAGGCTAATTCAACTGACTGCAATTGCCACTATTTCCCATGTACTGAATTCATAGGCAGTGTTCAGCCTAAACAATGAAAAAACAATTACTGGAGAAAGTGTTAGACAGCAAAGAAATTAATTAATTTGTTTAAGAAAACTGAGATTTATAGGAACTGGAGTCAAACTTGCTGTTTAGTATCTTAGAGTTTCAATTATCTGGCTGTAAATTGAGGGTCATAGCAATAGCTGCTTTCCTGTATATTTAGTCTTTGGTCTGACAAGTTTGTCATCTAAATAAAAAAGATAAAGAACCCTTAAACAAACGCATGTACAAGATATGTGACAAAACGCTATTGCTGAATTGGTAGATTATACCGTGATCATCAATGCAAGTAATCAAATAACATCTGAGTTGAACACTACCATCTAATTCTGCAGCTGGGCTTATTTCTCATAATTGTTTAATATCACATAGACATGCAGCCCACTGGGAGTATGTTTGGAGGTTCAATCTTTAAAACTGCTGCAGTCATGAAAAATTACACATTGAGCAATTTTCTCACTTGCTAGCTGAATGAAACTACTTTTGCATAGTTGCAGTAATTAAAGAGAAAGAAGATATTTCTGTTGAAGGGTCTGAATAATAAAGTCATTTCCTAATTGATGTATTTAAATTGATGAAGATTTTAAAATTCAGCTACCTATATGCATACGAAAAGCACATAAACTCAGTAGATGAATGTTTCATCTTCTTGAAGTACAAATTTGTAAGTTGTTAACTGGTTTATTACAGTCTCTTAGAGAAAGGATTTTGAATACTCCAGTACAATTTTTTATATTCGCTACTTGTCACCACCAGCCCAGATTAGACATGCAGATTGAATTTTCAATTAAAATTATTCTGTCTGTCAGAAACATCCTTGTCTGCAGTCAAGAACTATGAATACAAAGGTTTCTCAAGAGTCAGTGATTTTCAGCGTCAAATGCATCTTTTCACATAGCTGAAATAAACAGAATTATACCCCATGATTATAAAAAAAGGCAGTGACATTTTTAAATCCTTTAATTTGATTCTGAGCTCAGGATAAAAAGTGGTATTAACAGAAGTTATTTCCTTTGCACCTATCACTTCACTCTTATTTGTGTTCAGAGGAAAAATACCTCTATTTTAAAAGGAATTTGATGCTCACACAAAGCTTTTAATGAAAGTTTTGGAGGCTGAACTCTTACACAACCATAGAGAATGAGCAACAGCTGCAAAATATTTCGATATCCGCCTCCCAATATACTCTTGGCACTCATCTGACAAAAGGCAAAACAGTTTTCAAAGCCTATGATCAGAAGGTGTTTGGTATAAGATACAGGTATCTGAAAGGGAGCCTGGTTCTATGTTCCAGTTTGGACATAAGACACTACATCTGACAGCCTTTGAGGTTGTGAACACTCCCAAGGAAGGAGGAGGAGACAAATAAATATCTTTGCCCTATACCTTTGCTCCTTGTATCCATACCAGGTGTTGGGCAGGTCTTAAGGACAAACACATGTAAAACAATTTCTTGTTATGTTGCTTTTCAGTATCTTAGAATTCATATACAAGCATTATATAAATGCTAGTCCCTGAAGAGCCTCTCACATATTGTGCATATTAAGAGACTTGAAAACAAGGGCAAAGAGACTGGATTGCTCTAGAAATTTTAAAAAAGCATGGGATTTTTTTCTACATAAAGCAAGATGATAACTGAAAATGTTCAAAAAGTATTATCTCTGAGATGACTCTTAAGTGTGAGTGACTTCTGTTCAGAGGCTGTGACTAACTTGGAATGGATGTACCTTCTTAATATCTGAGCCATTATTCTGGGACTAACTGTGTATCTATATCTGCATATAAAAAAACCTATGCAATATAAAACTACCAGAAGAGATTTTAAACCTCTTCCCCACCCTTTGTATAATAATGTAGCTTATGTCTAAAAATACTTCATGTCGCATTTTATTTTCAGACAGGATCAAAATGTCAAATCTAGGAACAATTTCAGTACAGATACTATTGTGTCTCTTACATTAAAATAATGCAAAGGTCTCTGAATAAATTAGCACAGTTGCCATGGAAACATAGTGGGCAAGAAATATTTATAGTTGCTGCAAGCAATAATTTTGCAGTTTAATACTTTAAAATGTCAAGCAACACATAATCTCTAAAACAGATTTTTTATTGTGATTGTGTACATTCACAAATTTCTGTAAAGATATATTTTCAGTTCTTGTCTCCAGAAAAAAAAATATTTTTTTTTGGCAAAAAAAATCAAACTTGAATTTATACTATGATTGGCAAAAAACATTTTTCAGTTGTAAAAACAAATAATACCTTGTCAGACGTAGGTGTTCTATTTTATGTAAGGGATCATTAGAGTCAACAACTGGAGATTTTTCAAAGCTAATTAAGTTTAGAATCTTTTTAAAGTCTCTAAGCTCTAGCAGTAATTGCATCTGCAAAAATGGAACATGGCTTATTTATAAATGCAAGATAACAAGTATCTGATATTCTTATTAAAACAACAGTTATTCTCAATTTGTTGATTGAAACAGTACTTTATAAGAATATACAGAGAAGCACTGGTAAATTATCTAGGGTGTGTATTGGTTAGTAGAGGTCTGGCAGATTTCCTTATATGCCTACATCCATTCTTAGCTAATCTTCCCAGGAAGACAACATAATTAGCTTCGTTATATTGGTATGTTGGTATAAACATTCAGCTTCTTAACAAGGATGGATGAGGTCTTCCTTTGTCTTTAGGACTACCCACCCACAGCATTTGAAAATGCTTTTTTACAGTTCTGCCTTCTCTTAACAGCCACGCAGAAAGGAAGGGACTCTGTATAGTACAGAGAAGTGTGCTTGTTTGTGAAGTGATGTACAAACACATGGGAGGAAGGGAAAAGTGAGTGCTGAAGAGGGAGAGGGCAGCACAGTGCTGTGCTCAAGTGTCCTTACAAGGTGTTCTTAGAAGATGCTAGGAACAGAATCAGTCTTGAGATCTAAGTACGAATAGCAACGCTTCTGGCGTCCATCCCCAGGATCTGTGCACAAATGCTTTGTGATATGCTGTACCCATCCCCAGTGGAAGGCTCCCTCTTCTCATCATACCCAGCTTTGTTTGATTGTAAGTATTTTGTAACACTGGAAGAAAACATCGGTATCCTTGGCTATCCAGCTTTCAGAAAGTGTGTGCTGCTCTGAGTCTCAGGAACAGAGGTGAGCACTATGATAGCTGGTACTTGAAACTTGATGGACCTGACAATCTTAATGAAGGTGCAGCTGGTTGCCACCTAAACAGTGTAAAGAAGTTGAAGTCTCTCTCCTTCCCCTCTCACTAGTGGGATTAAGGAAGAAATATTTTGAAGAAACATGGATGGATGCAAAAACTAAAATATTTCTTTACATTAGAAATTCAGATCCTAACTTATATACCATCAGCACAGTATTAGTTGGGAATGTTTTAAACTCAGACTTATTTAAGCATTTAGGGAACTGCTCTACAAATTCTGCACATCTCTAAAAATGATCACCTTTGTACAAACACAGTTATCTCTTAGGAAATCAAGGGGTCAAGAAGATAGAGAAGAAAACCTACGAAATAAAACCAAATAGTTTTGACTGAATTCCTTGAAAGAGAAAGATTCCCTTTTAAATCTAGAGGGATTCTTCCTGTATAGTTCTTTTATCTGAATAATGTGCAAGAGCAGAATTAGTCTCACTTGTCATAAATTCTGTGAAAGAACAGAAATAATCCAGACATTCACATCTAAAGAACACTTAATTTTCAGAATTTTACAATTCAGGAACTGCAAAATGCTGTCAATGGCAGCAGCAAGTCAGTTCCTAGCAAGGTAAAATGTTACATGCATTATTTTTTAATAGAAAAGTTCATGTTCTGCTATTCCACACTCACTGCAGATCTTGACTTATTAAGAACATTATTGAGAAACAGAAGCAAAACTCATGGAACAGCAGCAAGAAGGGCTCAGATTTTCTCCTCTCAGGAAAACCTCAGAGGGCTGAGGCCTATGACTTTGCAATCACACCCAACAACAGCAATTCCTGTCTGCTCTGTTTACCAAAGTGGAAATGATAATTTCATGATTTATATAACATTCAGTGAGAAAAATAAAGATGATATTTCTGCTTGCATACTGAAAGTGAAATTTCTAGGTGCTAAGTTTGTAAATAACAGGAAGGCTTCATGCTAAAAAAACATTTGATTTTTGATGATTAACTATGGACAGAAGATATTTCCTCATTTTTTCATATTCCTCATCTCAAAAATTACTGGATTCTTTTTTCTTTTTCCCTATTAAGGAATCAGTTCTTTATATTCTGTATATTCTGTATATTTGAATATGTGTCTGTAGGACAACTTGCTTTGCTTTTTCAGTTTAAATAACATGCTTGACTAAAGTTTTTTTGATTAAACAGATCTTGTCAGCATTTTACTAGATTGTTATATTTTGTTGTTTTATCATAATGAGACACATTGGAATTTTAATTTTCACTGCCGTACACCATATTCTTAAAGAATCATTTTGGGGTTTTTGTTTTGTTTTGTTGTAATGGATAAAATTATTTTTAATGTGTATGTAATGGCTACCTTAATGTGCTAGATGTCAGCACCATATTTAAGGTATACAGCATCAGTGATTATTCAGTGAACTGGGACGTTTTCAATTGCAGCAGTAAAGTGAGAAATAATAATGTGTATTCAAGGAACACCAAAGATATTTTCAGAAAATAAATTGTGTATTAAGCAATGTACTGTGAAACAAAGGATAGAAGGGAAAGTGTGTAGTACTGCTTCTGATCTCCCAAAGAATCTGGCTTAGGAAACACTGTCTCATATTTACATGTCAGCCTCCAGCAGGATGCAGCTTGACCTGAGGTTGACTCCAGAGTCACAAGCTGAAAGGAACAGTTATGCAACATGGCTAAAATTAACCATGCGAAACCCCAGAAGACTGGGGTGAGGGTACCCATAAACCATGTAACTGTAAGCAATAATACTCCCTTCTTTCACTTCAAGAAAAGATTGCATTATTTAAGTGTCCATCTTTATTGAGCTTAGAGACTATTGTGTTTCAATTTCTGGGCATAATTTTCTATTTGCCAGCTCATTTATTGCAAAACACAATGCTCTATCTGTTAGAAGTTGTTTGGTGAATGCCCAGGAGCCATGCATCAATATTAAAGAGAGAGAGAGCGGGAGGAATAAAATAGATAAAAGATATAGCACAACTTTTTCTTTAAAAGCTTCAGCTTTTATTATTATCTCTATTCTGCTCCAGTATTTCTGCAGTGAGAGAAGCTGAATTACTCTATAAGAGAGAATACTCAGAAACTGGTGGCCAGCCTTGCTTTCATATTTTTGCCCTTTCTGTGGACCAGTGCAAAATTACCTGCAGTTCAAGTAGGGCAGAGTTATTGCACCACTTAAGAAGGTAGAGCTACTCCCCATAAAAATCATCTTTGTCCGGAATCAAGATCTGAAAATTTCCAGTAGCAGTTTTGGATGCCCGTGGCATGTACTGAGAGCCCAGAAGTTATTCTGGGATAACAGAAGGACAGACATCATCTGAGGTGGCTCCTTTCAAACCTGTGCTGCCATGTCAATCAGCAGTTTAGGAGTAATAGTAGTTATTGTTGACTACCCAACAAATGGCTCTTTTCTTTGCTGAATAACCTGAGATTTATGATGTGTTTATGCAGGTGCTATACTCCCACAAGCAGTAGCTGAGGCTTCTGGACTGAAACCTGTATTTCCAGTTTTGCCCGCCAAAATGGAGGCATTCAGCCTAGCACGTTACATATCAATATTTTGGAGCAACCAGAAAAATCTGAAAGCAGAAAAATAAAACACTGGAAAAAAAAGAAAGTCACTTTGTCTTGTCCAAGGACTATGCTACTAAAAATAAAAAATATTATGACATCATAGAATAGTAGTTTAGATTTATATTAGAAAATAAGCCTAACTAGCAGTTAATCTAGGGGAAGAAAAGACAGCTCAGTCCACTGTAACTTTTAGATGCCACTGCAGGAAGGAAAAGCAATAGGATTTAGCAAAGTTTATTATGATTACATACACTATGCCTTACTTTTGGATCCAAATTTCACACCCTTGCTTTGAGATCTGTTCTGAGTGTTCTGGATCTTTTCTGAGAAAGTAAAAAGGCTCATGAGAAAATCAGGTGAGAAAGATTGACAGAAAAACCAGTGTTACCTGCTTCCTTGTCTTGAATAGGTCTTGGAATATGAGTCTTGTGTTATTTTAGTCACATCTCCCTTACCTCTCATTTCCTTTCACCACAAATTTCTTTTCTTTCCTCCTTTCCTCCTTTCTTTCTTTATTTTCTCCTTCAATTTAATAAAAGTCATGCTTATCAAAACAAGAAGTTGTTATCTTCTGCACACTTCTCTGCACCAATGACCAGAGAGACCAATGAAA
The DNA here is from genome assembly GCA_013400215.1 of Cisticola juncidis. NCBI lineage: Eukaryota > Metazoa > Chordata > Aves > Passeriformes > Cisticolidae > Cisticola > Cisticola juncidis. The sequence goes on from VXBR01006645.1 coordinate 2,047,873, forward strand.
ATGGAGTTGAAAATAGTTCACGGCTAGTACAGGTCTCAACTGACAAAATCTGTTATGTAGGAAGATGAGGCCTTCAAGTAAGGCAGAGGCAGAACTCTACAGCACAGTACATCAGAGCCCCTTAATGGAGCACAGGAGGCAGAAACTGCAACCACAAACAGTCTATCCCCAACTCCCTCATCTGTGGAAACCTTACTGCAGTAAAATTATTGCTGATACTTCACTACAGTACACAGCTACTGTGTCAGGTTTGCTTTTCTCCAGAATTTAGGTTGCAAGTGACTCAGCTTTAGAAAAATAAACTTTTTTTTGCCTTTGCTATACTTTTGTTTGTATTGAATGTTCTTATGGGGTTTTGTTGAATCTGATTATAAGAGAGAGCACAAATATTTCAGCTGATTTTAGCTTTTTTTGGTCTTCTTTCCCAATGAAAGAGTTACTATTTTCAGGGTCACAAACAAGTCTTTTGAACAGTATTAAGAACTATGGAGAGAAGGAAGCAATCCTAAAATAGAAAGCCTAATTATTCGCAATTCAAGTGTTTAACGGTATTTCTGGTTTCTGGGGTTTTTTTAGTTTGGTTTGGGTTTGGTTTTGTTGTTGTTTGTTTGCTTGTTTGTTTTTGTGTGTTTTTAAAATTTTGTTTCTTTCTAAGAAGTCTAAAATAGTTGTAATGATCATATGGATACTTTTAAATCCTGAATCTATAGTCAGAGTTTCAAATCTCTAATCTTGTAAATTAGAGGCTTCAGATAGACTGATGTGTGACATAAAAATACTTCCTGGAAAATGAATACAATTCAGGGATATTAGTTAGCTGAAATTCATAAAATTCCTGTCAGCAAGACAGTTAGGGCTTGTGAATTATTAATTTACAGGAGTACTGGCAACATATTAATGTTTTGTATATAATACAGAGCACATCTCTCAAGGAATCTGCAGATTATAAAGGCAATATGAGAAAGGCTTCAGTGACATGATCTAAAATACAATTAGAAAAATAGTGTTTAACAAAAGCATATAAAGAATTTGAGCATATTAAGAATTTGAACATATTCTTTTCTTTTTCCTTAAATAATGACTCTACAGCTAAAACTTCCCAGGCTCTCAGTTTTAAGCTACCTAGCATACCTTAGAAAGAAACAGAAGACTAGTTCAAATGAAATCATACCAATTTTTACACTGCAAGATAACAGATGGTATGAACTTTTTGTTCTAGGTCAACAGCAGACTTATTATACAGCTGTCTGTCTGGAAGTGTTAACCGCAATATCATAGATAAGTAGGAAAGCTATTGAGGCCACAAAAGCAAAGTAGCATGCCCAGCAGTACCACCTGTAGAGACAACACCAAGAGATTATTTTCATTGGCTGAGATTCCTGTGTCAGTTGTAGAGACAACAAATAGGACTCCACAACATTTTCCAGGAAGGGAGACACTGAGTTGAAGAGTTTTTGGAGTTGGATTTTGTGGCAAAAATCTGTAATTCATGTGACCTTTTTTCCTCCTGTTATTGTCCTTGCTTGGAACATCAAAATGAGTACACACTGGCATTTATGATAGATACTGGGTAACAATAACAGTGGGATAACCTGATGTCTTTTGTAATGAGATCCTGAATACAGGGAGGTAAGAAATCCCTTGCAACCAAGTGTATGTGTAGATATGCAGGCATTCAAGCCATTATTTTTTCCTTATCTAGTAAAAGGCTGACTTTCATGTGCAATTCAAAGGATGAAATCTAAGAGATGTAAAATGAAGAAGCATATTTTTTTAATGTTTTTTCATACTTAATGCATATTTATGTCAAAAGAAATGTCTGAGTATACTACAGCAAATCCTGCACATGTTCCTGTTTGGAAAAAGAAAGTCTCAGTGAAGCATGCCATTAAAGATTAATATTAAGCAGAAATTATTAGTAAACATTTTAATTTCTTGATCCCTTCAGGAAAACAGTCACAGAATTCTTCAAAGATAAATGTTCAAGCTTCTTATTTCTTTATGATGTATTTTTCTAGTTTTGTGATCTAGGTCTAGTAGTGTGCCAAGGTCGTGGTACAGGTATAAAGTCTCTATAAGGTCTTACAACATTTTAGTATCTAAGCAGAGCGGGTTATTGTATAAAAGCATATATCTGAAGGAACAAGAGTTCTAAGATCAGTCTTACAATACAACCAATTATAAACATAAACAAGCAAAGTCCAAATAAAACAATAACTAAAACATAGAGATCTTAACACACAAAGTTCTAATGAAACAGCAAGAAAAGCATAGAATTACTAACAAGCAAAACTCTAGTAAGACTATAAGCAAGCGTAAATCTGACATTACAGCCTCCTGGTAAATCAGCCTCCTTTCTCCTGACCCCGAGCAGGGTTTTTCCAACCGGGGGGTCACAGTAACAGAAAGGGATCACAAGATCACAGATCCCAGACAGGGGTCACAGCCACAGGGATCACAATAACAGAGAAGGGTCCCGAGGTCCAAAACCCACACAGAGTCCCTGATCGCAGGGTCACGATGACAGTGAGGGATCCCAAACCGCACAGAGTTCTTGTCTGGGATGGAAAAGGGAAGGGATCGCAGGGGCAAGGACTGGTCTCGGGGTCGCGAATCCCGGTCACTGGGATTGCAGGGACAGGAAGGGGGTCCCGAGCTGCACAGAATTCCCGACCAGGGGGTCTCATTGGCAATGGGGGCCCGGGGTCCCAACCCACGCAGAGCTCCCTGCAGTCCCGACCAGCGAACCGGCAGCAGGCACCGCAGGGGGAGAAAGGGGAGAGGGACCCTGAGGTCCCAAACCCTCGCAGGGGGGAAGAGAAGGAACGGGATCGCAGAGGCAAGGAGGGGTCCCGGGGTCCCGAACCCTTACAGGGAAAAGGGACGGGACCCTGGGGCCCAGATCCCAGGCAACAGTAGATGGTACCTTTAGAATCCCATTCAGCTCCTTGGCAGGGCTCCTTCCTCAGGCTGCAGAAGGTGGAGGTTGGATCGATAGATCGGGATGATCAATCGGCCAACCGACCGATACCGATACCGATACCGATACCTTCACTTCCAACCCAGAGGCTTTTTATCCCAAATTGCAAAATGCATATTCATATATTTTATCTACACACTAACCAATCTAGGTACAAATCTTAAGTTTGTAAAACTACAAAAAACAGCATCAAAACCTACGCACATAACATATCTATTAACGTAAACTATCTTACTAGCATAAAGTTCTATCTTGCTATGTAGAAAACTTCTATCTTAGCATATATGAAAAACTCTGTCTTTCCTACACAAAGTTCATGCAAAATTACAAGCAGCACTTTACCCTATGTTTGTTTTGTCTATACTCTATCACTAGGCCTGAAGCTGTGTCCTTCTACAGTAACAAATAGGACTTAGGGCATGTAAAACTTAAAGCTGAGGGTTAGATTTCTACTTTATGCATCTAAAGCTTTATATATTCTAATTTTTATAAAGGCTCTAATTCCATCTCTGTACTTCTCACTCTCTGCGGAGGATCCATGGAAACATGGACTCCAACAGTGGTGTAGTGCTGAAATATGCAGACAGCTTCTGAAAAATATTGCTTTGCAAAAAAATTCTTCTTTGAGCTCTGAATGAGAATAGAATACAGCTATAAATAGTGAAGTATACATCATAATAATATAAGTAAAGATTGTAAGGGAATTTTATAAACTTGCCTGCTTAATAGCAAATATTTGAAAAAGTGCACTTTCATACTCTATTACAAGAGACATATTTTTTGACTGAAAATCTGCCCTTTTTATTCTTCATGCCATCTTCCATCACAGTAAAAGCTTTGCAAGGCAATGAAGCTCAGAGTTTGCAATCTTAACAATAACCAGTTTTAAATGTTTTGGGGGAAAATGCAGCACAGGATCCAAACTATTTCTTTTTGCTATATAGCTGATGATGTGTCTGTATATAAATACATGTCTGTGTACGTGGGTGGTGGGTGTGACTGTTGCATTTGAGCTGACAACTTCCCCTATAAAGTTAAAGATGTCTGGCATTCTTTTAAATTGCTTATGACTTGGCCAAAACTGAAATGTTTGGACTGAAATCTTCCATAGCAGGTTTATGCATCAGACAGAATTTTGTTCAAAACATTCAGACAAAATAGTTCGTCTATTTCAGAGAATGAGATTAGGCAAAGTATGTTGTTTTACCAGTTTTAAAGAACATTAGAGAACGGTGTCTCATAAAAGCTGGAACAGAACCCAGAAGCTGTTAGCTGTGCCATCTCTTTGGCAGCAAGTACTAGAAAAGCCAGCTGCTGAGTGAATCTCTTTGCCTCCTGATCTGCACAGAGGAGAGTGGGATATTTTTGCTACCACACCAGAAGTAATGCTACTACAGATTAGTTTTATAAAGGCTGCAGTTGTGGCTTTATAAAGCCCAACAGTTATGACATTGGAATTTAAATACAAGTTTTTGTATTCCTTCTATTCCTAAATTTTCTATAATTCTGACAGTCTCCCTGAAGTCCCAGTAACTTGACTAGGCCCAGGATTTTATTTCTGTTACTTATCAGACAACTGTTCAGAATGAATTCCTATAATATGAAATTAATTAATTAGTCAGGCACAGAAAAATTGATTTAAATATATTTTAGGCACATTCACCATCTTCGTATTACTCATAGATCTAAAATAGCATAGAATGGTTTGGGTTGAAAGTGACCTTAAATCTTATCTTGTTCCAAGACCTCTACTATGTGTGGGGACACCTTCCACTAGACCATCTTGATCAAAGGTCCATCCAGCCTTCTAGGGTTGGACATCCACAGCTTCTCTAGGCAACATGTTCCAGTGTTTCACCACCCTTACAGTAAAGAATTTCTTCCTAAGGTCTAATCTAAACCAACCCTCTTTCAGTTTAAAACCACTCTGTCTTCTATTGCTTTATGCTGTTGGAATTGTAATACTTTATGCTTGTAAAAATTCCCTCACCACCTTTTTTTTCTTTTATTTTTTTCCAATATTCTTGGGCTGGGCCCATTGCCTAATGCATCTCAAAAGTTCACTAAGTCCAGTGAAACACCAGAAGTAAATGGTTGTGGGAGAGATGCTGCTCATCTTTCAGGGGTGAGACATGACTTTTCCCCTTCCAGATGTGTTTGCATCAGTCATCACTAGTAAAACTGGAGCTGGCTTCTGGTTGACAAATTCACACCTATCTCCCAACACAAACACTGAAACTTGACAGAAACCATCTGCAGTGCTGCCTCTGCAAAATGGTGTGTCCTAATTAAACACAAGATTTGAGAAGGGTTTTGTTGAGCAATCTGTCTATTACCAAAAAGTAGGTATAGCTCTGTGTCAGAACATATTCCTTCTTTTAATAGCTGACTCCAGCCAGGTGAGTCAACAGCATCCAGTAAAGTTACAAATTTATAGCAGAATCCCAGAATGATAAAATAGTTTGGGTTGGAAAGGATCTGTAAAGGTCATCTAGTCCAATACCCTTTGCAATGGGCAGCGACTTCTTCAAGTAGATCTCAATGCTCAGATCCCCATCCTGAATGTTTCCAGGGATGGAATATTTTGCCACCTCTCTGGACAATCTATTCCAGTGTTTCACTGCCCTTGTAAAAATTTTCTTCCTTATATCTAGTCTAAATCTACCCTCCTGTTGTTTAAAACCAGTACCCCTTGTCCTGTTGTGACATGCTGTTATAAAGTTTGTCACCATATTTCTTTTCAGTACTGTTTAATTACTGAATGGCTAAAATGAGGTCGCCCTAGAGCTTTCTTTACTCCAGACTGAAGAACCCCAGCTCAGCCATTTTAAAATGAGAAGTGTTCCATCCTCTTGTCATCTTGGAGAACTTCCTCTGGACTCATTTCAACAGGTCCATGTCCTTTCTGTGCTGGGGACACCAGAGCTGGACACAGCACTCCAGCTGGGGCCTCATAACAGCAGGGTAGAGGGGAAGAGCCACCTCTCTTGTCCTGCTGCCCACACTGCTTTTGAAGCAGCCCAGGAAAACAAAGTATCTTGGCACAGTGTGAGGCAGGTGTGATTTCCCTGGGAAGCATTTGCATACCAAGATAATAGGCACTATAAAAGGTTATCAGCCAAACTCTCCTAATTGGTACTTGCAAGTGCCATAGTAAATCTTCTAGTGTTTACATTTTTATCTTGTATTAAAGGCTGCTTCCTTTGAACTAAAAATATAATTAGTGGCTAATAAAAGAGCATATTAGATTATTCACAGAGTAAATTCATATGGTACAAGTTAACTAAGATGTGTCAGCTGAGGTTTAGGCTTGAATTAATAGTGATAGTGAGGGAATTTGCAGATGACATCAAAAGAACTTCTGATAGTATCAAAATAACTGAAAATTCATAAGCAAATCTTGTAAATTCTTCTTTATATACAGTTATTTTAAAATTCAGATGAAAAGATAATTAAGATAATCTAAATATAGATGATGTCTATGACAAGAAGGACCAGTGACTTATTTTTATCTGTTACTCAGACTGCTTAACTGGATTAAAACTCTTGTCTATTATATCTATCAGATTTGATATATTCCATATGTATAAGAAGTCTTTTCCCATGTAATTTTCTATTCATCGACATTATGAATAGCTTTGTATTTCTTAAGATTTCTGTTAAAATATAGCTTTTGATTTGTGCAGAATTATCCCTGAGACCTTCACTTAATCAGGCCATTCATTCCAGTTTGTACCAGACACACAGTGGAGTCACCGTCCCTGGAGCTGCTCAAGGAACAGCTGGAGGTGGCACTCAGTGCCATGGTTTAGTTGACTTCATGGTGTTCAGTCCAAGGTTGGACTCAATGATCTGAGAGGATTTTTTCCAACCTAACTGATTCTGTGGTTCTGTGAAAGACAAATACTATTGAAATTATACTAGAGCAGACTACCTATTTACAATAGAGAAGACATTGATCCTCACTAACCACCACCTTTCTTACCTCACAATTGTAAATTAATAGGACTTAGTAGGTCCATGGTACTTGAGAATCCAACCTGTCAAGTGTGAGAGCTGTGCAGGATCTCGGGGTTATAACATATGTTGTCCTGAGCTTTAATCAGCTAGCAGGATTCTGCAAATCATGAAAACTGAGTATTTTTATCGTTGAGCAGAAGGCAGTAAACTGTGCCACACAGAAATTAAAGGCAAAATCAGAATAGTGAGAAGACAAGCCATGAAGAAGAGCACATCTGTAGAAACCCGTCACAGAAAACAAAATTGAAGACTATGTTTGAGTGAGATAAAGAAGAGATTAGGTTTTCTGTGCTGGCAGTCATCTGCAGCTACCTATGTCTGCCTCTGAGTACAATTAATTGGAAGATCAAAATTTATTTGGCTTCTTTTGAGACATAGAACTAGCCTTAACAAAATTGCACATTATAAATGCAATAAAATTAGTTTTTGTCATGTGTAAAATATTATTTTTTAATCTATTCCAGTGAAGACTTCTAAAAGCACCTAAAGGCAATGATGATGAACTCAAAAACACCTAAGAGATCTAACACAGACAATTCTGATATGGGTTCATCTTAAGAAAATATTTCAAAATATCTCACTTAGCAGTGACCCAGGACTGGGCTAATTTAGCATGAAAGACAAAAACTCAGAGAAAATTAGGGAATGCAGTAAGGTATCTCTAAACCAATCTACAATCTAACAGTGTCTCAAGCACTATAGCATTTTTCCCTAATTAGGTCAGCATCCCACAGAATGAGAATGCAGCTCTTATCCTGAATCATTGCATTCCAGTGACCTGTTTCAAATTAACAGAGAATATACTCATGCCTTTTATCAGCTAAACAACTCGGACCGCATTTTCAAATACTTCATCTTTCTACATTTCCTTTTTAGAATTCAAAAATTCTCAGGTTGCTGTCCTCTCTTTTTTTTTTTTTTTNTTCATCCAGAAATTAGAGGCTGAAGAGGTGATTGTACTATAACTAAGCCACTATAGAGCTTTTGCCATCTTTTACTCCAGATCCTCAGTGTTCTGCCCCAGGTAGCTTGACAGTCTGTTCTGGTATGGGGGTTCTCAAGAAATGGGATCCACTTGACCAAGTGAGTGACAACGTTTGCCAAGAGTCTCTCTGTCTGGTTGATGAAGCCTTTCACTGTGGCATGCTGGAACCTAGTGCCAGCACCCTGTAAATAGGTGGGTGAACAGACATAGGAGGAAGTAAAGATATGGGGCAGGATAACGGGAGATACAGATCCCTCAGGATGAACAAGATGGATCAAAATGGGGCTGATCCCAGTGGATAAGGTAAGAAAGGGCATGGGTTAACATTTACAGGAAAGAGAGCACCTCCAAGGTATGGAGCTGCATGATGAGAATAGCCTCATCCATACTTTTGTTATTTACTGGTTACCTCAGGTTTTATACTCTAAGATTTTCATCTCAGGCTTTTGAAGCTATATCAAGGCAGTGTTCACCTACAGCCCACAGTGAAAAGTTACACAGAGTAAGATTTAAATAAATTATCACAGATGTGCTTCTGATGGCGATGTCATTATCCCAGCATCAAAACTCCATGTTGTAACCATGTGGTGTTTGGAATTGTGTTCTGACATAGTATAAAAATATCATATTGCAGGAATTTGCCTTAAAATATACAGCCCTTTTATTTTCTTTGTGTTTCTGTTGCACAAGTCTTTGTGTGACCGTGGTGTGAGCAGAATTTGATCCCTTTATTCCTTATCTCTTACTGCTGTTTTTATCCTAGATTTTCCCCCATCAGAGAAGTTTAATTAGCAACTTAATCCAATAGGTTTTAGTTTGTGAGATGGACCTCAGAGGGGTGGTGAACAAATAAACTGTTTATATAAAAAGTGAGACTACTGCCATAAACTTAAACTTGCTGCATAATGGTCATTAACTTTCAATGAAGCAAGCACAAAATTTTATATACTGAAATATATTTTAATTTGGTACCTTAATTAGTACTTTTCCTAATAGTTTTTACAATCTTAAAGTAAGACAGTATAAGAATAGTAGTAATAGGAATAGCAATGGCAACAGTAGTTGCTACTTCTACTACTATTACTACTGCTATAACTAATAATATTTTATATTAGATGTCCTCTTTCCTGAATTCAAAAGTCAGGATTTGAATTGGAAGTTCATCATTGATTTCAGAGCTGCTTCTGATTTCTATTAGCAGGGGAACTGTCCCTAAACTTCACAATCAGCTCCCAGTGCTTCACTCATTGCTCATTAGTGGAATACTTAGCACTGAAGTTAGCAGGAACACCCAGAAGATATAAAAGCTGTGGAATTTGTCTCTCATCATGTCGTTGATCACAATAGGAAAAACAATTTCCTGTTGTGCCTTTACCCTTAGACAAGTGCCTGTGACTTGACACCAAGTACATCCGCTGTTTGTTTTTGAAGTCGAGCATGTCTACTTCTTGTGTTTTAATAAAGATGGTATCCACACTAAATTAGCCAAGTATTTCCTGTTGGAACAATCATGTTATCATAATGCTGCATTACAATGCCTTTGGTTCTCCTGCTATGCACACAAATGCAGACAGCTAATTAATTAGATAGAATGATACTATCTGATCAAAAGAATACCTAAAAATAAAGTCATGCTACATGATTATAAAGTGTTAAGTGTTACCATAAATTTTAGTAATGTCTTTTTACTGTGTTTAAAAGACACTGAATGTTTTAATATTAATCTTAGAAAATGCAAGCAACAAGTACTTAGACAAGTACAAGATAAATGTACAAGAAAGAAAGATGGGGAAAAAAGTGAGATTTTATTGAAACTGTTAAATAATGTGTTCTCCCGCAAACAAGCTGAAGCAAAATTTCTCACTGTGCTTATACTTAGACCAGTGTGAGACCAGGTTCATAACAGGGAATAAAAACATATGGTTTTTAAAAGTTTAAAGATTTTTGACACAATGGCCCTTGCATGCAAAGATTTAGGATTTTCTAAATTACACACACTCTCCAGAAGTTGAATGTTAATGCAAAAATAGCAGTTTTGGGTTGCAGATGTATGTATGTAGCATCCTGCATATCATTCTGAAGTGTTTTCCACAAGACTTAACTGATGTGAAACTGTGTTAAACTCACCTACTTTCTACTGAATTAATTGAAACGGTGAAAAAAACAGCACAACATTCTGAGAAAAAGACAGAAAGAGTTCCTTTCTCAGGATGTGAGAACTCTGACTCATGACCACAAGTTGTATAATCAAAGTGTCTGGGTCAGAAAACACACACATATCAATAATCTCATTGTGTTCTATCTTAGAAGACTCTGTGTGTGCTCAAAGCTATAGAGGCTCATGCACAGCATGGAAGGAGAAATAAAAACTGGTGGTTCATTACTCTTACTGTTTAAGACAAAATTTAAGCCAATTCAATGATTTTTACACTTGTAAATTGACTCTAACATGCAAAGCATGCTGGCCAAGGGATGCAAGACCCTGCAGAACTTCAATGACACTGACTCGATCCCTTCACCCAGAAAAGGAGTTTAATCTTCAGCAGACAACAACTGTGCTCAAGGACAAGAATCTCTGTTCCTTTGTGCATGTTCTTGCTTGTCATTGACCTTGATAAGCTCTTAGTTTCCACAGTACTTACTAGCAGACCTTCACTGCTAATTGAGTAGGAAATGTTTTCATTTCTAAGTATTGATTTTCCTACCTTTCCATATCACTGAAGGTTCTTTATTTCTCTATTATGGAAAAAGAAGAATACAAGTTCCTTAGCTGCCTTCTCCATCATGGCTTATTTTCTCTTTTTTTCTGAATGAAACACTGTTCTTTCAGTCTCTACTACTAAAGAGCTTTCCCCAGCCTCTGTTCTTCTCATGAATATAGGGCAGAAAGAAAGCCAGTGGTCTGAATGTGTCCCTTGGGGTGATCAGCCCAAGGGATCAGTATTAACTAAGGAGAAGAAATAATGAACTAAGACAGAGGGTTATAAATTTAAAATAGGTTTTCTATTTCCATCTCTTTTCTATTTTTTTTAATCCTAGATTTTAAATACAATTGCACTAAAATACAGCTAAGGAAATCTAATGTGTTTTTAAGCTGATAAAGACCCTGCCTAAGGCAACATTGAAGTTCTTGAATTGAATAAGTGCTTTGGGCTATAAAAATATTTATTCATGCATTTAACTCAACAAGACATTTTCTAGCACTTTACAGCAGAAACAAAATGAGACAGTCTATTGTGATTACTTTGTATGTGGCTTTGAACTTGAACATGGTAAGTGTTAAGATTGGTTATTTTTATTAAGTGACTAAAAATTCAAGATTTAAAAACAGTGATTAAAACCCCTTTATTGTTAAGCACAAAATTAAAGATCAAACTTTCAAATACCTTGTGGGTGTACAGGGTAAACATGCACACAATCCCAAATTTCTCTTTGTGAATAGAATATATTTATCCTTGTCATGGTTTAACTCTAGTCTGCAACTAAGCACCACAAAGCTGATCACTCACTTCTGCTTTGTCAGATTGGGGGATAGGGAACTGGAAAGATTAACCATGAAAGAACTTGTGGTTGAGATAAACAGAGTTCAATAGGTAAAGCAAAAGGCACACTTGCAAGCAAAGCAAAACAAGGAATTCGTTCCTCACTTCCCATGGTAGGAGAAGAGGGCTCCAGCATATGTAGTGGTGACTTGGGATGCCAGATACCATCAATCTGAGGATTATCTTTTTTTCCTCCTTCTTCCCCCAGCTATAAGAGCCAGCTGAAGTTAAACCATGAAAAAAGTCAAGCTTCATCTGCAAGGCCTGGAGTTATTCCCTAGGAGTTCTAACTTCTTCCATATTGGAAACAAAGACACACTTAGTCTGCAATGATTCCTTCCTCTGTTTAAAATGTAACAGTTTAAAATATGGACAAATCCATCCTTTCACCTCTCACTTTCTCCTGATTTAATGAGCATGTGGTTAAAATGGATAATTTTGAAATTATTCATTTATCCAGGTCAGTTTGTCCAGAAAACTCAGGAACAAAATTTAGATATTCCCATCTTATTTTTGAAGAAGTGGTTCAGCTCTTTCAGAGCTCATTTTTATTTTCAAAGCTTTGAGTATCAGAGAGTTCTGTATCACAGAATTCTATGTTACTCTTAAAATAAAACATTTTAAGACCACTGAGGTGGTCAATCAGCAGCCATTGCCTGAAATCCTAGGGATCATCTACTCGAATTTTTATTTGAGTAAAATATTCTCTAGTACACATAAAAAATTAACTGTTGGGGCCTAGCTTGGCACAGATGAATTGTCAAAATATGAAATTAGAGACATTAAAGCCAAACACTTTTATCTTGGATGCAATTCACATGCTTTCTAGAAATGCCCACTGGTTCTTAAACTAACTCAGTTTTTCTTGCAGTTGCATCTTTCTCTATTTTTCTTCTACCTCATGACCTGTTAACAGAGAATTAAACACTGTCAGATCAGCCAGCATGGTTTTGGTCCTGATCCCGCAGTGTTAGTGTGACAGCTAATTAACTCAAGCTTTCTCTCAAAGTGAGTCAGCTATTTCCTTCTGAAGCAAACCCACTTGACTGAGGCTTTGGAGATTATGAATCTCCAGTAGAATTTGGGTGGGTTTACCTATGCATGTATGGTATAGACGAGCAGATAAACCTGTACCAGGTTTGGCTCCCGTGACACTGCTCTGGCTTTGTGCAGTTTGACACTGGCACATTTGCTGCACTCTAATGGTGCAACACTTCAGCACCCCACCAAGTCTCTGTGCTTCCAGCTGCCACCATGAAGCATTGAACAGAAGGGAACATTGGATGCTAACCTGTCACAGAAAGAAAGGTCACAGGTGGGTCACAAGGCAAGGCTGATACAGTGCAGCTGCAATTGTTCAGCTCCAGACAGAGCCTTCAGCAGGACAGGCAAGACTGTCCTATGGCAGCCTGAGAGCCTCCTAGCAGGGCATTCATGTCAGCACTGCTGGTATTGTTTGGTATTCAAACTGTGGAAACAGCCTCTCCTGACAGGAAGGGAATGATGCCCCCCTTTCCCCCAAGGTTTTGGATATAATTTCTTATTTTCATTTGATAAAATTATATAATGATATTGCTGCAGTGCCTGGGAATAGGAATGCCTTGCTGGATTTTTCCTAACTTTTGCTCAGATTTCCTATGTTCCTATGTAACTGTTGCATAAATTTCCATGGCCAATAGTAAGATATCTCTGAATAGTGGAAACTATAATATATTTTCAACTGGATGACAAAAACATATTGAAATTACATCAATAGTACTTACAAGACTGCTATGCTTGGAATCTAAACCATTTCATAACACACTTTTAAAATATGTTATGAAATGCTTTAGGAAGGAAAAGAGAGCCAAAAGCCTGAGGGGAGGGGACAGATTGAACAAGACCAACATTTTAGTGGCTAGGCAGAAACTCTGGATATGCATAGACAGTTCTGTACCTAGGAGAGCCACCCACGGGTGCCCAAAGAGAGCAGCAGAAGTTTCTATCACCTAATGAGAAGCTGTTACACAAGGTCCCCAATGACTGCAAAAAAGCAAATATTGCTTCTGTACAAAGAGCAACCAGAAGGAAATAGGGAAGTGTGAAATAGGGAATTGTAGGCTTCACATCAGTCCCTGATCAGGAAACATATCCTTTTGGAATTCATTTCCAAGAAAGAAAGGAGTCAAATTAGTCACCACTGGTTTACCAGGGTAAAATGTACCTAATCACACTGCCAGCTTTTTCTCTGAAGAAAAAAACATTTATATGCCTGTGAGGAGAGTGGGTTAATGCACCTTGAGTCTGAGCAATACTTTTGACACTGGCTTCCAGGCATTTGTTAGCTGGAAAAAGAGGAATCGTGGGCTGTACAAATGGGCTGTTACACTGTTTGAAAATCAGCTGTACTGCCAAGCTGCCAAGCTCATTGTGCAGTAATCAATAGCTTGATGTTCATTTGGCAGAGGTACAGAGCTACCCTAGAGTCAATACTGGAGCTGGTATTATTCAATATCTTCATCAGCAGGCTGGATGATGTGACATAATACACTCTCAGCAAATTTATGGATGATGGTACATCAAGGAGAAAACTGATTAAAAAGCCAAATGGCAGAATTTTGATCCAGAAGGACCACAGGAAAATACAAAAATGGACCAGCTGTAGCCAGCCTCATGGTGTTCAATATGAAAGGTATTAATGTCTCAGCCCTAAGAAAAATAACTATGTAAATCTTCATAGGCTGGGAACTAACTGACTGACTGACTAAGCAAACCTGTTAAATACAACCTGAGCAGTCAGAGAGGATGCCAGGTTGAATATCAGCCAATATTTTGCTCTCATTTCCAATAAGACAAACCTCACAAACCAGTTTAGGTGAAACTCAGAGCAACATTAACAAGAATATTGCCAGTGGATCAAAGCAAATTTTTGTAGTTATTTCCCTTATTGTTCCTGGTGAGTTCACATCTGAAATCCATCTGCTTTTGGGCCATTTCAACGACATTGAGAAAAACTGTGTCCAGTGGATTACTGTCAATATGGTCAAGAATCTGAAGAAAAATTCATGACCTGTCATGATTGTTGATAAATGCATAGTTTGACATAATGTTGATACAGCATGCACATGGTTTCATCAGCTCATGCTTACAATGTATATTTGAAGATTTTTTTTTATTATTACAGGCCTGATTTACAGGGATGACCATTCTCAGAGTCAGAGATTATTACACAGAAAGGATATGACCTCTCATGCCTTTCCCAGATGATCCCACTTGAGGAACAATAGATTTCAAAGATAATATTAATAGAGTTCTTCACTTCTGAAAAGGTATTAAGATGTCAAGAGACTCATATAGAGAATTCTCGAGGTGTTTTGTATCTTTATTTTGCTTTGCACATAGATAAGATGTCTTTTTTAAGTAATCATTGATTTTTGTGCAGTGACAAATGACACTAGCAACTGGGACCTTTAGTGCCTGTCTTAATTTAGTCTTTTTCTGTATCTGCAGGTATGATTTTTCATCTATAATGATGTGCTACAAGGATATGCAGATGACTGGTTCAGAAACTCATGTAATGAAGTATCTGACATTACAGCTAGTGCCTTCAGTTCAGTGCAACTCCTAAGCATGAAACTGCATCAACAAAACAGTGACCTGGTTTAGCTTAAAAAGCAAGTCTAGCTGCACAGATCTCTTTGCAAAATCTGGGTCTTATTTTTACTGTTTGGATAGTGTATATAAAAGAAAATACCACAGTCATGCTGAGAGTGGCCTACTTTGCAGTGTGCCTGGATACTGGAATGGCTCAGCAGGGCCATTTAGACACTGTAATTCTCTTCTCAGCAAAGGGAATGATCTTGGCATGTGGTGTGTAGATGATAACTACAGGCTCTGAATTCATGGCTGCAGCATTTGGACCTCAATTGTGCTGCTGCCAAAACGGGCACTGAATTTAGCTCAAAGTGGTCTGCAAGCCAAGGTAGGACTTGCTGCATATCTTGCACGTAGCTCTACATATTTATTCTTCCCTTGCTGTTGGTCATTATGTATTCAGTTGCTATTATGAACACAGTGCTCTTCACTTCTTGTCTGAACATCTTGTTCTTCCTATAAGGTTCCACACCTGTTGGGAAATCAGCCAGAGGTGCTGAAGCTCTCCTCTTTGGAATTTAATGTTCTGTGTTATGCAGCACAATGAGTGAATCTATGCAGGCTGCGGGCAGCTCCTCTAGGGACATCAGTGCTTTATAGGCTTATAAAATTAGGGTGGCTGGTTTTTCTTCACAAGTCATGACAGCAAAGTGGCAGTGCAATCTCAGGGAGGTGATTTCTCACTCCTACAGAAACCTGATGTAATACCTGACATTGACCTTTGACACAGAGCACCCACTTACCATCTTTCCTGCTGTACTGATGAGTCTGATAATGCTTTACTGTGTAACCTGGTGACAGGGAGTTAAAAATTGTTGTGCCCCTTCACCTGGAGGTGTGTTTGGTGCTGTTCTGCTTGATTACTTGGACACACTCCTGCCATGGCTGCCTGTGAGATACTTGTTCATATCTGTGTGAAAGCGTGCAGAAAATTCTGCAGGAATTTTTTTCTGGATAATGTTCAGATAAATTTAGTTTAAAAATTGAGGAAACAAAAAAATTGCATCAATGATTCTGGAAAAGAAGGTAGCTCTAAAACCAGAAAGACAAATATCATTTAAATGGTCTAAACCCAGATTTTAAAAACAGTTAGAAGTACATATATTAGTTCCTTGGTTTTGATGTTGTCCTCCATATACTCTAAAAATATAGAAGAATGGCATGAAGTGTAGATGGGAGGAAGGAGCATAAATTAGTATTCAAACTAGAATGAAATGATTTCAAGGAGAACTAAAAGGTTCTCAAACAGTGGGAACCAGCTGATTGAATTGCCTTGTCTTGCTTTGAAAATTTAGCTTAAATTTGACAAGCACCTAGGAGCATAATTATGAGAAAGGAAGAGACATTTAAGCTATTTAAGCTATTTCTTTCTCTCAAGTTCTTAAATAATAAATATAATACAAAATTTATTTTTTAAAAATGTGCTGTTCCTGAACCCTAACACAATAATGAATTCTGCCTATTGATTTTGTTTTTCACTACTCAAAATCCTAATCAAATAAAGAAGGAATAGGGAGATCTTTTACTTAAGGAGATTAGACCTTTAACTAGTCCATAATATATAATTTTGTCTGTTGGAAACAAGTGTTAGTAATGTTGGTACTATCAGAACATTGGTCATTTGATTTCAAAGTGGACAAGAACTGACTTGGAAAATGGTCATAAAGCAAATAGAATTTTAATATATGCATTTACTATAAATGTAGATGTAATTTTGCAGGATTACACAGGTTTTGTGATGGGAACCTCTGGTAGGGATGTCACAGTACATAAAATTAGGTTTTATGTATCTCACAATTTAGAACTGCTAAGTATTTTCCACACTGACAGGATAAAACTCCCTGATTTTGGCAGACAGCTCTTGTCTCACCACCAGTCCCATGGGATGCACAGGCTGTATCCGACACTATGGGGAGACCTATTTCATGACAGGTCATTCATGTCAGGTCATCCTATCCATATTTCCTGTAAAAGGGAGCAAAGAAGGACAAAAGAACTTATTTTTCCCTAGAATACTTTCAGGTTGGAATTCATGAGCTATAATCCACTGATGTCAGTAAAAAAGGATTGTCTTCAGTTTAGGAAAAAAACTCCAGAAGTCAATTTCATTGACTTTTCCCATGTATATTCTGTGAGATACATTCAATGTGGCCTCATTTCCAATTCCTGTTCTCCTGCCCATCTGCCTTGTATGTATGCTTATATGTATGTTTGCTCCTTTGTTCTCTTTTAGGGTGAGCCAAAGGAACTTCATGAGGTAAAATCCACTTGCAGTTTTGGGGATAATTTTCTCCTGTGATTTCTTGCAACCACAGACACAAGCAGGACTGCAGCTTGCTGTCCCAGCAGCCTTTTGTCCCCAGTGCCTCCCACACACCCTCCCACCACAGCGTGGGATGTACAGCAGAGACCTCCTTCTCATGCTGCTGAAGAGAGAAGGGGTTGAGAGGGCCTGCTGTATTGTGGGTGCGTGTGATTCAAGACAGGCTATGTGGACAGACAAAGAACTTTCAAATACAGGAATATTAGAAAATCCAAAAAGCTAGATACAAATATCAAACTATTCATTGACAGTGCAACTCTGAAAGATAAATGAAACATTCAGTCAGAAGAGCTTTTTTTCACATCCGTGGAAATTTTGTCACTAGAATCATAATTACAAAAATGAGTTCAATATGGCTACTGAAATCATGAAGGATTAAGTGAAATGGTATGTTTCAGTAGGCAGTAATTACAATTATTGTAGATCTGACATCAGGGGTTATGATCTTGTCATGTACACAGAATCACTTTAGCTGTCGACCGAGAGTTGGAGCCTCAAGTAAAAAGTCAATACAGCTCTAATTCTGTAATTGTAGCTGAGCATCTTTCCTCAGCCTCACTACTGAGCATTGATTGCTAGTGAGGCTTTAAGCATTGGTAGAGTTTTTCTAATCATATGGTTACTGTCAATTCCTGCACAATTTCTGAAAAAGGGAACTGGATTCCTGGAAATCACATTCACTAGTATAGACTAATTTGAGGGAAATGGTCATAGAGCTGCTGCTGGAATAGCAGCTCCAAAATATCAGTCATGAAAAATTCTAAGGGGTGAGTGATTTAGCCTGCTGAAAAAATGGGAAAAAATAAAGAAAAAAGTGCAAATAATTTTTGCAAGGAAAAAAGGAGACAACGTGGCAGAGTGTAGTGATCAGAGTTGGGGATGGAGGTGACAGCCATGACAATTGTGGGAAATATTGTGCAGAATTTCAAAAACAAGGACATAGAGTCAGAAGTTGATGCAGAATAAAGCATGGAACTAAAATAAATTTTAAAAATTTGTTCTGGAGAAATATTGCAGAAGTCAATTAAGGCTTAAATATATCATGCTGAGAAAGAAGGAAGGGCCAACTCCAAAAATAAAAAGAAAAATAAAGGGAAGCAAGAATTGTATTCATAAAAGATGTGTAAATTTGTGAGGATGGACATGAAAGCTTGAATATCAGGGGAAATGAACAATGAGGACTAATATTTACTTTGCAGTCTAGCCTCAGTGATTGCTTACAGGAAGGAAAAATACTGAAAAATATATAAAGATCTGTCTTCTGAAGTTCAATTTTTAGAGTTTCTATTTTAATGATTTGGAAAAGTGAGAAAGGTAATCTGAGGTGAGACAATAATATGAATCCTGATTAAAGGCAAAGTGATGACAGAAAAAAAAGTTGAAAAAAGACAGTGGTGAATACAGAATTCACAATTTTCTGACTTTCCCCTTCCTCTGCTGTGCATATACAAAATACAAAACTGCAAGCACAGGGAGTTCGAGGAGTTTGATTTATCACTTCTATGAATCCAGAGTATCAGACCAGAAACCATCGAAATCATCATCATCAAGATCTTACATATATTAAAAGAGTCTGTTTATTTCTTTTATTTCTAACTAATCAAGAAATGGCATTATTGCAGAATGAGACTTTGGCAACTAGTCAGATGATGTTACTGTGACATCTGAAAGTGATTGTTGTAAACAGAGACATCATTTTATGAGAAATCAAGAAATAAAGAAAAAAAAAGGCCAAATTATTTCTGCTGCTACTGCTGCTCCAGGTGCTGAAGGCAGACAAGGCGTATCTGCAATGGATGTCCTCCCCACTCATTCTGAGGCTGTTATTGTCCTATTTTATTTCAGGTATGAGTTTAAGTGGACATGGACTGTGAGTAGAGTGCCTTGGGAAACTTTAAAAAGTGGAAAAATACAAATAAAAATAATTATCTTGTTTTGCCATTGAATTAAAATTCTAAGGGTGTGTTCCACCATCTGGGAGTGTCTTTTGGCAAATTACTCATGACCACCTACAGCAGATAGTCAGGAAGTCTATTCTTTGCTTCTGTTTTCTCTATGAATAGGTCCCTGACAGTATCTATTTTTTGTTCATAAATTCTTCAAAAGGCAAAATGAAGACACTTAAAAATCCTGATACTACTTCTTCTCTACCACAGCATAAGACTGCTGAGAGACAGATCAGAACAAATGGTTTCTTTTTCAGGGGGAGTTCTGCCCTGTAGATGACTGTTTTATATCTATTTTACATCAATACTTTGGTAGTGATGAGAGAAAACTACTGATTTGCCTTGGGCATATGATATAAACCAAAATTATTTGGGAGGGATACTTTCACAGCACGAACTCCTCAGAGCACAGAGCTTTTGAGGGCTGTGTTCTCACTGACATTCCATTAGTGCCAACAGAAGCTGTCCTTGTAACTCCCTGTGTAATTCCAGAAACTTCAGTAAAAACTGTAAAGAACCTGTCGCCTTCCTGGCTTTTCAGAAATCTTTTATGCAACTCAGATTTCACTTCAGAATTTCAGCTGCTGATTTTCCTTTTTAGCTAAAAATCTATGTGGTTATTATACTGTAAACAAAATTGAAAAGGCCAATTTTCTTCTGACTAAGCTTGATTAACTTTTTGTCTCTACCCTAGTAAAATTGATTTCCTGTTCAGAAAGATTTAACAAATTATATTAATTTAAATGCACTCAAAGCCATGATGTTTATTAACGATACAGCAAATGTGCCTCTCAGCTTGCAAGATGTAACTACTTAATCTTGCAGTTCTCTGCTGGACTCCATGCCAAAAGCAAATACATGCTCTATGAATTCTATAAAATGTGTAATAGCTACTTCCCATTACTCATGATGACTGTGGCTAATGTCAAAACAGAAGTGTAGAGGCATTTGTGGGAAGATGCAGAAATCCTGGTGAGAAGTCGATATGAGCTACAGCCTGTGCCTAGATGGTAACAGCCCAGCTGACAGCAGAGAAGGGATAATCATGGGCTGGCAGAGGTTTCAGCTGGGGACCCCCTTCCTTCTCAGAATTTCTCTCTTCTTTGCAAATTTCTGTGAGAAAAATGGCCCAGGCTTTTTGTTACCCTTCACAGATACTTGAAATAGTAAAAGCTGCTGAAAGGGGGGGATATGCCTGAGTGAAGCAAGGAGGGGTGAAACTTTTCCTTGTGCCAGAGCAACAACCTTCATGACTTGGAGAAGTTATTGGTGTTTCAGCTGAAGATCTTGAACATGGGAAAGATGCTTTTATTACAGGATGGGGTTATACTCTCTCCATTTTTGGCCACAAAAAAAAAACCCCAAAAATCAAATTAATGTTTACTCTTAAATACTGTTAGACACTTGACATCACCATCTTGGAGAGACTATTTCTGATTAAATAGTCAATTTTTGGTTATTTAAGTCCTTGAACAATTTCACTGTGCTGGTGTTTGGTTGGGGTTTTTTTGGTTGTTTTTTGTTTGTTTGTTTGTTTGTTTGTTTTTGGTGGGGTTTTTTTGTATTGTTTTGTTTTTGTTTGGGTTTTTTTGGGGTTTTTTGTGGGTTTTTTGTTTTTTTTTAATGTTGTTCTTTTGTGGTTTTTTTTCCTTTTTTTCTTTCTTTTTTTTTTTTCTTTTTTTCTTTTTTTCTTTTTTTTACATTATTATATTCTTATATGCCGAAAAAGATTTTTCTGTAACAGAAACTGCATGCATTTTCCGTTCTTTACTTCTGTTTTCCTTTTGTAAGNGGGGTGGAGGGAGCCTTTTTCTTTTTGAAAGGATGACTAGGGTTTGCAAAGTGAAACATGAAATGCATGTGTATTAAATGGCTAAAGAGATTACAGGTTCTCATGCAGAGGAATGATTGCCTGATTAGGAGAAAGACAAAAAACCAAACAACTATATATAATGGAAATTTCTATTAATGCTCAGCCAAAGTAGGACCAATGACTATAACTTGACCCAGTGATACTTCCATTTGTTCTCTCATTCTGTGAGAATTCAGTCTAATGGGATTTCAATACTGCCTACTTGTAGGGTGGAAACTGTAAACTTCCCTTTATCTGTGAAAACTGGCATTTTTCATTTTCTTCTTGAAACAGTTTAAAGCTATATTGTATGTAATAAAGAGCTTCTGAATTGTTTTCCAGAGATAGCCAGAGCCCAGTACCCTAAAGAGTGACCTCTATGTTTACTTCTGAAAGTATTTTGTTATCCTGAAATACAACTTGGCGTGTAGGAATGTCAGCTTCTGTTACAATTGATTCAGCATCCTGATAGTTTCACACTTCTACTGCTTCTGCTTGCTATTGCTGCTAGGAAAATATTAAAAAGGAGGTGAAATGTCATAAGTTTCACACTCAGAGAAGGATGGAGAGAGTCTTGTCTCTGGATTTGTAAATGCTCACACAGAACCAATAACATATCATGAATGCTTCCATTGCAGAGGCTTTGCTTCTGGTCTGACCCAGTCAGAAACTGAATTGTGCTGTACATGAACATTTTTCACCCAGTGAAAATTCAGTTCACTGAGATCAGGAGTGACTGGGAGTGCTTTTGTTGATTACGGAAGATAAGCTCACCAGAGAAGCTGTTGTTTCAGGCAGAGCTGTGCAATGCACACCTGGAGGTAGGCACTGCTACAGATTAACCGTGTTAGGTGAGGCAGTGAAAGGATTCTCTGTTGAGTAAATGGCCTTTCAGGGAACATTTAGATGAGTGCAATGAGATCCTGTGTGTTATAAATGCCAGGACAATTTTCCAATTATAATTAATAATTTAATTATTTATTACAAATAAAATCATAAATAAAGAATTAGAATAAATTGGATTAAATGAATTTAGGTAATGCAACCGAATCACAGAATTACAAGGCAAAGAGTTTAGACAGCAAAATCAAATTACAAGAATTAAAGACAAAAGTAACAAAGCCGAATCACAGAATTTAGGTAAAAACCCCCACAAACAGCGATACCTACTTGACAGTTTTTACCCNCTTCTTTTGACAGTGCTTCGCCCTGTTATCTTCACCTTCTATTTTTGGACAGAGAAAACCTACAGAGGTGCGTGTCTTTTGTTTAACAGGAATCTATGGGACACGTAGGGGGTCACGTACACTTCTGCCTTGCATTTATACAGTATATTACAGTTTCCAGTTTATTATTATTATCTATAAGAACATGAATTAATTATTTCCCATTTTTCACACTGTGGAACCTCTGAAACCCACTTGGTTCTAGAAGGAGTTGAGAAGTAACTGAATACAGCTGTATCCTGAATACAGCTGTAATATTGAAATTTGGATCAGCTCAAACCTTCAGTATTTTATGTGTGGCTAGAGCCCCCGATTGCAGATCACAGCTGCAGTGGGATAAAATGATAGAAGTCAGGGATAATTTTACATGGATGTAACAGAGGGTATAAAAGTGAACAGGCCGACTAAAAACTCTTTCCTAGATTGTGAAATGCACTGCTCTGGCCTTCAGGCCCCAATGCTGAGACAGCTTTACTACTGCTTCCAGTGGAGAGGTCAAGGTGGAAGTGACAATCCTGTCTTTCATGAAAGTAAAAGGCAGGATTTATCCAGGTAGAATGATGAATGAAGAGTTAAAAATGCACATTTGTCTGTTTCAACATGAAAACTTTGCAATATCAGTATTCCTTGAATTCTCACTTGCCATCCCAAGCCACTGTGACCTCACTTGTTAGCACCAAGTTTTCTTTCTTTCCAACACAAAGACGTCTCAAGCTTTATCTTATGCCAATATACACAAAACCGTGCCAGAATATATCCATTTCATGATACAGCTGCTCATTCTGACCTTAGGAGCTAAGGACATTATACTGAATGAATATAATCATATCACACAGTACTTTTCATTAAACAATACTTTTAGCTTTTTCCTTAGATGTGAAGTGCAGTGTCAATGATGGACAACCAACAAGTGAAAATTTGTTAGACTTTGAAGATTTTCAATAAGAATCACAAATAATGATTACCTAATAGAAATTTCAAATATTGATAACTGTTTTATAAGAGGATTATTTCAGAATAACAATAGTTCTTTGCTGAGTCTGAGTGTTGCAACTTATGAAATGTTTTATATTCTTCATGACAAAATTGCTAAATTTGGTGATGTAATGCTCAATAAAACATTTCTGTTATACATTAAGCTATAGTAATTACTCTGTATATTGTTGGCATTCTAGGATAAGCCTACATGAGGAACTTCACCTCTTCTGAACTCCAAAGAAGCATCCAAGTGCCTTGCACATGCACACACACAAATCTCTAGTTCAGTTTAACACTTTTAGTGCTTTCTCTCATTTTCCTTGCTAAATTTGTCTATGGAGACCTGGACAGTCAGAGAGTAAATTGTTTCTAAGCACATATTTATAAAAGTTTTCCTGCTGTGATCCCTACCTATCATTCCTCTGATCAGTAGAAACTCTGTAAGAAGATTTAATGGGGAGATGCTTCCTGTATTCTGTGTTGTGAAGCTCGCTCTCATTAGCATGGGATTTTGCTAAAGGCAACTCCTGAAAATCCCTGTGAAAAATGACAAAATTTCTTTCAGATTTACTTTGCAGATTTAAATTGAGACCTCTGGAGTTATTATACATCAGCTCCTTTGCAGAACAAAGAGAAAATTTTCTCAGTATTATACTACATTATAAACATTGTTAAGACAGATTTAGTTGAAAATAAATATCTATAAGATATTCAGGAATACAACTAGAAAGTTACAGAGAGAAACATGACCTTGGCTGTAAGAAATAATACCAACATGAATCTATATGAAATGCACTAAGGTGTTCTTCCATGGTCATATGAGTCATTTACAGGACATTGCAAGGCAGGAAATGGATAATTAATTCTTCATTAAGGAGATGGAAATGCTGCATTTTACATCAATCTTTTTTGTTTTCAGCTGAAGCACAAACTTAAAAAATTATTACAAGCAAGTAGTTAGCTGTGCAGGGCCAGGAGTTGGCCTTCATGATCCTGATGGGTCCCTTCCAACTCATTATATTCTGATTTTATGATTCTATATCTAAAATAACAGAAACAACAGCTAATTAGAAATTAATAATCTCATTTTGTAAAATGTTTTCCAGATCTTTGATGTTTTAAAATATGGGAATGGAACAGATTTTGAATTATTTCATGGAATGTGAGATAGAGTCAACTCACTCTTCTATAAAATTAATCTTTTTTTAACCTAGAATATGTTTACCTCCTTATTTAAGATATAAAATCCCCAAAACAAAAACAAAAAGGGGAATAAATCACTTTTCAGATTAGGAGGGATGAGGGAATTTGATCTACACGAGTCAGAAACTCTAATATTTGTTATTAATGAACTATGTGAAATTTCTATACTTCAAATAATCTTCAAAAAATTATTGCTCAAGAAAATCTGTTTCTCCTGAGTTCAAACTGAATACTCTTTTGAAGACACAATCTTAGTTTGTCACATATTGATACATATTTCACAGAGTCCTGAATTTCTCTAGTAATTTATTAGGCTTGCTTCCTTTAAATAATATTTGACTTTACCTTCAAAAGCTCTACCTAAGATCAGACAAGAGGGACCAATAGAATAATATGCTAAACACTTTTAAATTATAATTCCACTTTATAGTCTGGGAGTAAAAATGAGAAGGATTTTTCCAATGTAATATATTATGCACTTATTTACATAAAATATCAATATTTATATTCACTGATGGAACAACAAGATGACTTGGTTCCCTAAATAAAGATGGTACATATCAGTTTGACAGACACAGATGTGACGGCTGAGTTTATGTTTCTAAAAAAGTACTCATTTTCTACTTTTTTATAGAATACTGACAAGGGAATTGCTAATGAAGATAAAAATGACAAGGGTGGGATGTGTAACAGACATGTGGTTCTGTAGAAATTAGAGAGAGATATAAAACACTGTCTTACTTTCCAGTATTATGCTGAACATTTTCAATGTTACTATTTTAAAAGAAATGAGATGTACAATGTACTGCAAGAAAAATAAGTGGGGAGGGGGTTTTTATTGCTAAAAGTTATAAACAATATCATAGTTTTTTTCAAATTTTTGTGTTGTAATTAAAATACAGACTTGATCTTGTAAATGGTTTCAAGAAAGTTTTTTCAAAAACCTTGTGATATACTAGTGAAAGCAATCTTTTGATTTCATTATAGTAGTGGTTTTAATTAAACCATTACTGTAAATCACTACACTTTCATGATTTTATTTTTACAAAGACTTTTTCTTTAAAACCAAAGCAATGAATATTTAAAAATTTTTGCCTTTTCTTTCATGGATGCAATTTAAACTGTTAAAAGTATTGCAGAAATATAGTGGAGAATTAATTACATGATGGTTTCTTCACTTATATGGATTTAAATTTTTTTAAGTGTGGAACAAACAGTAGGAATTTTCCCTGTCAAGGATCAGTTAACTCATTTGTGCTACTGTAAATCCAGGCACCTTAAGTCTTTATTTTGCTTATATAGGATTCTTAATAAAAAGCAATGAAGGTGCAATTTTTGATGTTTTCACCAGTGAGAACTTCAACATACAATTTTGCTTGGATTCGTCAAGTAATGTTAGAGAAAAACAATGACCTTTGTGACACTGCATGAGGTTTCATGTCACCCTGTATTACCTCACCCTGGCTGCTTAAGGCTGCATGGGCCAGTCATGATTCAAGCAATTTGACATTCTTTGCTGGAACTTGACACTGTCACCACACTCTAATGAGTCACATAAGTAATTAGAAAACAGGCTTGCACGGTTCCAGAAGATTGTAATTATTTATTTCATGTGTATATCTTTGGTTTGTGTCAAAGGATACAGAAACAAGTTGAAAACCTTAATGAATACACCAATTCATCTTATTTGGATTGATTCTATATATTATGTACATGACATCAACAGCCTTCAGTCAGCAGCAGGGAGTAAAGATTCCATATTATGTCCTAATTGGCTATTAAATTATAATTTCAAATGCTCCTTGGTGACTTCCATGCCAAAGTTAATAAAAATTTAGACCACTCAACTCTTAAATACTCCTGAAAATTTATCCACGGTCTTCAAACGGCAACTATTTTTTTGACAAAATGGGATTTTTTTCTCTACTATTTATTTCAAAGGGCAATATATCAATAATTTGAATAATTTAACGTAAGAATTCATTTAAATGGTCTGCTCCATTTGAACTACAGTTAGATGTTGCAGAATGACATTCTATCACTTTTTCTGCTTTGCATCAGAAAAGATAATAACAATTCTAGTCCTAATGTCTATGAAAGAAACCTTGTCTCAAATCAAAGTGGTGGAAGTACTGTCATTGAGGTAAGCAAGGGTTTCAGCCTGTCAGTCTGTGAACTCTGACAAGACTGCATTTCTTTGTCTTTCATATGCCATGTACTTTATGTAAGCAATTCTTTACTAGTTTGAATTGTGTGCAGACTAATTACAAAGTTGAGGTACCAGCAGAAAAGTAAAATACCATGGCTGACAATTTTGTTCCAAATAACACTGCCCACACTTTTTTTTTTCTGTGGATGCAAATATGTAGACCAGAGGTAAAGCTGCAGAGCCAGAACTTCCATTCTCTTTCTAAGCAATGTTTTACATCTATGTCAAATACTCTTTAGGACTAGATCATTCTTTCTTTTGCCTCACCATTGAGAATCTCTATCAGGAACACTGCATTATAGAAGCAAAGGGAATTTAAACTCCACTGTTTAGTTTGTTCTTATAGAATCAAAGAGACAAAGAACAGACACTCTATTTTGTAGCAATTTGATTATTTTTAAATGCTTTGAATGGCCTCTAAGTTGTAGGGTGAGTTCTGTGTGTGCACATGTGTGCAAGATGGGGTAAGGCAACATGGCCTCAAGTACCATATGGGGAATTTAGATGGAATATTAGGAAAGTTTCTTCACTGAAAGAGTGGCCAGGCGTTGGAACAGGCTACCCAGGGAGGTGGTGGAGTCAGCACTCGGGGAGAAATTTAAAAGATATGTAGATGTGGGGCATGTTGGGCATGGTTTAGTGGTGGACTTGGCAGTGCTGGTTTAATGGTTGGACTCAATAACCTTAAAGTTAATTTTCAGTCTAAATGAACCTGTGACTCAGTAATTCTCTTATGGTAGCAAAAAAAGCACCGTTTCATGTAGCAAGAGCAGAATGACTTATAGAAAGAAAGGTTGAGCTATCCCAAACTGAGCCTCAGATTTTGGCCTGTGTAGAAGTAGATAAGCTTTGTGGCGCAGTTAGAAATTCAATTAAGGTGTACACATGCTTTAGATAGGGCAAACAGAGTAAAGACACGGCCCCTGCCTTAAATTGCTCACACTGAAAGCCAATAGAAATGCACCTGCTACTGTAAACTATTCTGTAATGTATAAAACCAGCCATTTCGGGAATAAAGGGGAGAATGTATGTTATTAATCCTATTGATTGGACCTGTGTTGCTCCGTCTCCAACTTCATTCGAGTCCCTAAACTTCAGTTTCATTTACAATTAATAGTTATATTTATTAACTCAGCAGCTATTTATTATGGGTACTTATTCATTTCTATACATTTTTAATAAAAACCAATATTTAGTGTGTTCTCTCAGAAAATGAATTAAAGTAATTCAATTATTATCTTAAAGTTAACAAAAAAATCCTATCTCTGTTGTTGTCTTCACATATATATGGAGAATTCAGACTTTTAAAGAACATCTAGATACAGCAATTCCATTTTTCAAAGCCATGTAATGGTGATTAAGATTCCATTGCCTACTTTGGGTACTAACACTCTGCTGTGCGTGTGTTTGAACTATATTTCTTCCATTCTTTTACAAACAAACATATTTGGAACCATAGTATTTTCCATGTTCACAAGCTGAAGTATAAGCAGTGTCCTTTTTCCTCTCTGTATCGTGGTACTGACGTGTTAGACATCTTCTTGTTTTGTTTTTTTTACCCTGGTGTTCCACTTCTCCATCCCACACCCCATTGATTTAAAGCTGACATCCATTTTGGACCAAGATTCTCATAGGAAGACTTGACCTCGGACACTGTTTATGCCTGTATATCTTCATAGCTCATATATATTAGACACAAAGTTAAATAATTTAAGGTACAGCATTCCTAGATTAGAGACAGAAACTGGCACTTAGGTGCCAGTGACCTAAGCATGTGACCTATGGTCTAAGAAGCATAAGAGGTTTTGAGAGGGAGGCAGGAACAGAGGCTGTGATACAGCTTCATCTGCTGCCAAACACTGCAGTGTGGTCCTGGTTTCCACAGCAGATCCCTGAAATCTGGAGCTATATGTGCCTCTACCTCAGTGTCCATGACATTGCAAAAACTGGGGAAAAGGATGAAAGAATCCCTATTTACAGATACATTTTTTTTTCCTTTCTGAAAAACCCAAATAGATAAGGGCTGATGAAGAAGTTCTGTTTGACTGAATACATGTTTTTATCATGGATACTCGTGTTTGTGTTGGTAATTAGCTGAGAAAGGGCAGGAAATGTGGTGGAAGAATACAGACTGACATTTTTTATGTAGTGGGCATCCCCCGAAAGACACGAGATATGTTTCCACAAAGATAGACACACAAGGCAGAGAATATTTTGGCAAGCTCATCATCTATCTGGGTCCTAAAAGAAAGGAAATAGACTAGATAAACCTCAACTTTGCCCAGAGAAAAGTAATCATATCTCAGTATTTTTTCTTTATAATTTCTCGCTATTTTAGACACTGATGAATGACCTAAGTTTGTAAAGATATACACTTCAAACTAACACTGTTGCTTCCCTGTATTTCAGTAGTTGTCTTCTGCAGAGTGAGATTTCTGAACATGTTTTAGAAATTATACAGAGGTGTGCCTTTTCAGCAATTTAAGTTATTAAGAGAAAGCTTTCAATATTCCTTTGAAATGCTTTCAGCCCTACATGACTTTTTGGTGCTCTGAGCTGTAGTTTCTGCTTCATCTTACTGTGTATTTACCTTTACTTTTAAATGTATTGTGAAGTTTTCACCCAAAAGACAAAATTTTCACTGTCGTGGAAAGAACAAAAATATTGCTGCTTTTTGTTTTGCTTTGGTTTTTTTTTTCCTCTGTTACACAATATCTTGAGCATAATAATTCCAGAAAAGTTCCTCCAATGAGCTTGCATTGATTTCTCATTTTCTAATAAGAAATGGTAAGTGATATAACTTAATCTTCCTTGACATATATTTTTGCTGGTGAGTTTTAATTCTCACTTGGAATAGACATTTTTCAACCAGTCTATTTTCAGATAAAGATTCTGGTTTCTTAAGGGATTATTTTCATATGAATAAACAGCTTTTAAAATTTTGAAATTTACTTACATTTTAAAAAGACTTTTAACTTTTCTCTTGATAATTTGGGGCTTAAAATCCTCATAAGATATATTGCTGAAAGTGCAGCATGAGTTTTTAAATGTGAAGGGGTTAATATTGTCAAGAGGAGGTATAACTAGAGCTGACGTGCTGAGGGTTTCCATTTAACTTCATTCCCTTCTTCCAAATACCTGTGATCTTCATTGCACTTTGAAAAGATTTTTAAAACTTGGAAATATTTTTGAACCAGAGGATGGGAAAACTTTGATATTTAATTCTCTGCCACTTCTTGCTGCTCTACTGAAATATGGATTATTTGAGAGAGAAGAGGATGACCCTGCACCCTTGCACATTTCCCTGTGTCTCAGTTAAAGAATAGTGAGTCCAGTGCTCTGGAGGTTCAGCTTCAGCAACTTGCATGTTTGTTATGAAGTTGCTGCAGAAACCTGGGGAAAATTACCATGCATGTCCCAAAAAGGACAGAGTGGGAAATGTAAGAAATGAGCTATAATGAATTTATAACTGTAATATGATTTTTACTGGTAATGCTAACAATGCATTTCAGTTTCTGGAGCACATATCCCTCAATCTAAATTAAAAAACACAGTCTAAATTTAAAAAAAGGAATGTTATGTTCTACCTACACTGAATGTCTCAGTTCCCTTTTTTCATGAACCTGACATTTTTGGCTACACTGTAGCTCAGACTATAGAGGTATAACAAGACAAGTTACTCTGGCAATACAAAAAAACTTGTTCCCTGAAAGAAATTCTTCAGGGGAAGCATCCCTGGCACCGAACACATTAACTGCTCTGGCAGTTACCAGAGAGAAATTGGAAAAATCCACAGGCAGCATGTTACTTACTCTTACTAATAGCTGCACTGGTGACCATTTTTATTGAGTATTAGACTGAATGAGGAGTCTGGGGATCCTCGACTCCAGGTATTTGCAATTTCAGAGTAGTCAGGACTGCACAGTGTGGCACAGAAAGGTAGATCCAAGAAACAGAAATGACAGCTTCCCTAGAGTTGCCAGCACACTTGCTCACAGGTTCTTTACTTTTTATTTCTTTTTTATTATTTCTCAATTTAGTGCTGTGTTTCCCTGGGGCACATTACTCCTGTAACAGATGAAACGTGCCATGCAGCTTGCTCGGTTTCAGCCCAGGGCCTTTTCACTGCTATACAGAGAAAAAACACCCTCATGCTTTTTCCTACCTTTTTCAGGAAATGGGATTGACAATCTCAATTCAAGACACATATCTGAGAAAATGTAGAGAAAAGAAATAAAAAAGTTGGAGATGATACAGATTAATCTTACAAGATGCGGACCATCTAAATGAATCTCTGGGCGATTGGTGTTCACTGTAACTAATGATGACTGCAGGAAAACTCATGCTCTTCTCAATGTCCTGGGTGCTAAATAACTATTAAATTCTGTGAGAGAATTCAATCAAAAATATGGGACAAAATCTTGCCTAAAAAAGTTGGCAAATGGGAATGGTTTGCAGAGGCCTCACTGCTGACTTCACCAAAGAAGTGCACAGGGACATCACTTCCTCTTGGAGCATGGGACTGAAGAGGGTGGTACTGGTGCACAGCTACAGGTGGGAACACTGGAACACTCACCAGGCAGTCAAAACCAGGCCTCCAGGTCTGTACCAAATATAACCACACTCTGCTACCATGCCAAAGTATTAAATTTTTAGAAACATCTTATTTCTGTAGCAATTTTATCTCAGCCTTGTCTAATGCATGTTGTATTGCAGCACTAAACAAATGCTTGTTGTGAGACCTTCCTAAATTTCTCATCCTGCTTCCTTCCCTTTTTGTAATATTGTGTAATTCCAGCTTTGGTAAGTGCCTCACTGTTTGCAATCTGCTTACACGTTCAACTTTTTCTTTGGTAGCACTTCCATACATATTTAAACAAAAGGAAGTGCTCCATCACCAGAAAGTTCTTAAAGCACATTTACTTTTCTTGATTTCCTTGAGACAGGACTACCTACAGTAGAGCAGAACAGTAGTGGGCTGTGTCTATTTTACAGCTTTTTTTTTTAATCTGGAATGAGGCATGTTCTAGCAGCACAATCAGAACTGCCTGGTAAGTTTCTCTGATGCTCTGAGAGACCTGGGCCCTTTAGGAGGAGCAGGTGTGAATCTACCCATGCCTCAACAGGTATGCTTGGAGATTTCTCATTATAGGGGTGGGAATATCATCAGCTGGTTTTAGATTCTAGTTCGGAAGAGCAGTAGAGGCATCTAAGTAGAGTTAAGCTTGGTGGAAGTGAGACTGCAGTTTGCATGAATAATTAACGACCAATTTCTACAAAATTGTAGAGATGCAGAGGTTAAAGTCTCATGTATTGTTTGAAATAAGGCTTTAAAAAGATTGCTCATGGATAACTGAGAAAGTAGTATAAGCTAAAATAGGGTTGGATGGCTATTCCCAAAGGAGTTACCCTGAATGACAAGGATCTGCCGACTGAGTCCACAAACCCCCTCCAAAAGACTGACTGAAGAAAAGCAGGAAGGTTTCTTCATTTAAGTGTACATGACAAATTTGTTGCCTACATTTTTCTTTTGAATTAATGTCTTGGACTGCATCTATCTAGTTTTTTCTAAGGGTGACCCTGAGTCAAAGAGGCTGAGATTGTGCAGTCACAGCCTTTATTATACTTTACATAAATAAAATGTGGATAATACTACACATTTTATTTGAACTTAAATGTTGTGTGGGTAATGGTCTTAGTGAAAAATAATAGTGTAAGCTGGAACTCTTGCTGTATCAATTTTGGTTCCTTCCAACCCTGCACTGTTTATATGAAAGAGGTAGAGGGCTGGCTCATTCTTAATTTCACAGATGGAGAGACAGATACATGCAAGCTCTTTTAAATTAAACAAGAGGGAATTCCATATGTGCCTAAGTGGCTTAAATTTCATGGTTGTGGTAAACCTACCAATAACTTTAAGAAGTTAGGTGCTGGATAGTTTCCTGTTTGGAGTGATCTTACCATGGTGTTATGAGGTTAAGTTTCTTAATCAAAAATACAACAGATTTAAGTTAACAAACTGAAACTAAAACTTGTCTCTCACAATAGTTAGTAATTTATGCTGCTTACAAACTGCCAGTATTCTATCTTGAATTCTTCCCCAAAAGCATTAAAATGTTATGTGTAGGAAGAGCATTCTGCTACAAAAGTGTATGTTCCATAGCAAAATATTCAGAGTCAGGTTTTTTTCTCCAACACAGAGCAATTTCAGTCTAGTGCCTGAGTACCCAAAGCAAGTTTTCCTCCTTCATATTTGTTCTCTGCTTACCCTAGAGGATAGGACTGAATTAGTGACAGAATTACACTGTTTCCTTGTGCCCTCTGGGGACTGAACTATCAATATCACTGCTTTGAGAGATCTTTGCAGCTGTGAGTCAGGGATGACATTTTCTGAGACAGACTGGAGTCTTCAGCAGGGGCGTGAAGTTGCCTTTGAATTGTGAACTAAATTTTTTCATATTGATCTCTTGTGACACATCACTAGCATGTGGCTCTGCTTGTGAGAGGGGTTTGCATGTGACTTTCAGGCAAATACGATACATCCTGTAGTAAACTTCCTTAATAATTTTGTGTTTTTACTAAGTTGAAAGCTTGAGCTTTCCAGGCAAACTTGATATGTTTGAACAGACTAACAGGATGAAGGAAATTCACCATGTCTGTACCTGATGTGGGAAAAGTAGAGATCTGCTTTTATTGCCTGGCATAGCAATAAATATTTTGGACAGACAATGCTCTTCGAAAGTGTACTCTGGCTATACTAAAGTTGGAATTTCCTAATTAGGGGTACCTCCTTACTATCTCCAACAAACCTAACCATCAGAATCTTTTCGCACTTTTTCAGTACATGAGGTTGCCATTCAATATGTATAAATAAGTAAATAATGTACATTCATCTGTTCTACAGCTTCTTATCTCTCAAAGCTCTCTTTCAGCCTAATTCTCAAAAATGTTCTTTGCTTTGGATCTCAGTGTTACCATAAAGTCTTTTCTTGCATATTTAGGCAATCAGTGAATCATTAAACAAATCTACTCTTTTGCTGGAATTTACTGGTATTGAAAATGAATGCTTTATTCCCTTAACTGGTCTACCCCAGCTACTCTCTTCAAGAATTTCAATGGTACATCTTGAACACAACGTGAAAAATTAATTCCCTTAAGTATTTGCCGGAGCAATCAAAAGTGGAATCTATACATTTATATCCACATGTTACATGGTAATACTGTATCTTGGTAATCAGGACTATTTGCTAGAATTTAATAAGTTCATACTAGACACTGCACTGTAAAAGCAGTTTTGTAAAGACTTTGTTAAAATCAGTAGAAGAAGGAGTAAAGGATTAATTATTTCTTTAAGCATTGCAGAAATGCTTGCAATTTTGTTTGTCTAGAATATTGTGCTGATGACTCCATATCTGGATATGGAAAAGAATACAGCCATTGGAAACACTGAGATTCACTTTTGCAGAGATTTTTATAAAAGAAAATGTAGCCTCTAGCAACAGTAGTTTTAAAAGCTGTGATATTCACCTTTTTACTATATCTGCCCTTTTCTGTCTGAAGCTCTCATTAATGATTTTAAAAAGGTAGAGGAGATAAATAGTAAATTCTACTTATAATAGTCAAGTTCTGTCCTCATGGGAAGTTCTTTTTAGAACTGGTACTGTAGAATCTGAGAAGTGTTTTTCAAAGATACTTCTGTACTGTAATAACTAGTTTTCACATTTCATTTCACAGAAGGTAAGATAAGAAATCCAAGTGGTATACGATTTTCAAAGTTGCTAGACCATGAAAAAAACCAAAGCAGAATTTTTATTATCAGCAACTTGTAAATTAATGGCAAGACAAAGCTGAACAAGAAAGATCTTTTATATTTCCAAATGTGAAATAACGTTAATATAGTTTATACTATATTAACTATATTTTACTTATATAAATATAGGGTTGATTAGGATAATAAATACATTCTCCTGTAAATATTATATATGTTAATACTTTGGGGCTTAGAAGCATTCACATAAAATTATCTAGTAAGACAGATATTCTAGTCAAAAGAATACCAGAAGCAGTGTTAAACCATAAAGGTGTGAAATCTACTTGCTGGGGATTTGCTGTTTCTGCTTGGTGGATGATTCTTTCATTTTCCACAGAAACTGGTCATTCAAACTGACATAGTAATTTTCTGTCTGGCTAACTGAGGATACCTTGCTTTTCTGAGGATAGCATGACATTTTGATACTCATTAGTTTAAAATGTCATGTGGAAAGAAATTGCCTAATATTTGGCACTTAAAAATATTTGAGGGTTATTGCAAGTGAATACTTCTTGATTAGGTTTTATGTCATTTTTACTCTTGTTTAATTAATATGAAATTATGGCATTATAAGGAGTTCCTCTTTAAGTATATGCAACAAGTAATAAATGAGGATCACCTTAGTTCTTCCATGGGTTTCTTAAGAGAAGGTTTAGATCAAGATAAAACAGAACATCTCACTTATGAATGGTTCTCATGATCCTTGGGACTTCTCAGAAGTCCACCTTTTCAGTATCTATTAGAGTAGGACTAAGGAATATCTAATTCTCCTCCTCTTGCAGAGATCAGAACTTGGAGAAGTACATGTGCACTCCCTTTTTTTTTAAATTCAAACATGCAATTAGTTCAGCTTCTGTATTATCTAAATTACTCTCCTTTTTTCTTTATTGCATGTTTTATAGATCATGTTCAATAGTGAAAGAAAAATGTGCTCGCAATGTTTTGACTTGGATTAGGGATGTGATGAGGACAATAAGTGTTTCCTAAGGAGTAAAGAGCCATTGAGACTTTAGCAACTAAATCACAAGGTTATCTCATGTAACTGGATTGAGACTTTCTAGCAAGGATGCTCAAAATTCAAACCTTTCAAAATTTGTGTGGTTCCTTTAAGGAAAGTCATACCAAGTGTGTGCATATGTGTGCAGGCAAAGCTCTCAGTGTTCATTAGGTTGGTTATTCCCTCCTGATAGCACTGGGGGTCATGAAAACTTGCAAGCAGGCTTATTTCTGTAAAATGTTTCAATGCATTTCATCAGTGCTTAAAAACAGAGAACTAGGCTAGCTAGCTGATTCTCTCATTTATTTAGATTCAGGGTTTGTTAATCAACTTGATATTCATGATATGTTGGCCTAGCTCCACGTATGAAAATAACAAGACTCTAAATGAAGAAGAAACCTTGAAAATATTTTAATGGTTTTGCAATAGTTTTTAAGCCATGCTTTATGGTTATTTTTACCCACAATATGAAGTTTATTGTATCATCACAGTAGTTCAATATGACCCCATGGCTAAAATACAATTTGTTTTGTCTTAAATTTTAAGCTGACAGTATTTGGTGTGTTAGCATAACATCCCTTTAAGAAATCTATAATAAAACCAGTTTAAAGTTTTAGAGCTAACCTACAAATTAAGGTCAGAGTTAAAAACATAGCATTCAGTGACGTGAGTTTTTATCCTGGTTCTGGTTGGGCTTTTACATCCTTGGAAGACCTTCAGGTTATTTCAAATTATAAAAATATGAAACATTCAGTATAAGGAAATGCAGTTCTTAGACATGCTCCCTAATCTATTCATGCCTCAGGGTTTTTACAAACAATTATTTTCTTTATCAAATTTTCAGGGGAAAAGGTAAATATTTAAATTAAAAACACCATTATAACACAGAATCACAGTCCTTTCTGAGTTGGAAGAGACTCAGGGCCCAACTCTTAAGTGAATGGGCTGTACAGGGATCAAACCTGCAACCTTGGTGTTTAGCATCATGCTCTGACCAGATAAGAATTTTTATTTCGTATATTATATTAAATAAATGTTCTCAGTTGGTCAGAGTAGATTTAGATTTAGATTTAGATTTAGATTTAGAGTTACAATCTTAAATTATAGATCATCAGTAAGAAAATTTCTGAATTAATGCTTCAATTAGGTCCACAAACCTAATTTAATCACATTCACCTGATTGGGGATGGTTGGGTTGGAGACCATTTAATCCTGACCATCCTGACATCCAGAAGTCCAAGGCCCCTGATGAGATGCACCCAAAAGTGTTGAGGGAACTGATGGACATCATTGCTAGATCATTCTCAGTCATCTTTGAAAGGTCACAGTAGTCAGGAGGGGTAGCTGAGGATTGGAAGGAAGCAAATGTTACCTCAGCCTTCAAAATGACAATGAGGACCTAGGGAACTAAAAGCCTCACAATCCTTTGTTTCCAAGATTCTAAATTTAAAATGCTCTGCGATACCACATAGTCAAATACCACAATGATATATTCATAACTTATTGAAGAGTCTTAGTTTCACTTCAATTTATAAATACGTTTTTTTTAATGCAAGCAAGTCTACTGAAAATGACAGCTGTGAACAATGTCTAGATTTTAGATCTCATTCTAATTTTAAGGCAGCATTTCTTTAGTACTTCAGCAAAATATATGCTCTGAAATGCATGTACTATGAATTTGTTTACTAGTAGGTTTATTATACCTGTATACTGCTTCCTACTTATAAAAAAATCTCTTGAGATAAGCTGCTCATATTAAAACATTTTCAGGTTGGTCCAAAGAAAGTAGAAATATTGGGAAGATAAATATTGTCAGCAGTGATGGTCTATCTGATGAAGTGATTCATTATTTCAGTTCCAGTACTTTGCTGAGAGGGTGACATGCTGAATGCCCCCTAACACATTAATATGCTGATCTACCTTCTAAACTAGTGAAAGCTGTGCTTTCATCAAGTATGCAAAAAATCACATCTCTCTGTAGAAGTAAAGATGCCACAGAATGGATGAATTTAGGGAAGTAATCCCTTTAATTCGGGTAAAAGAGTTTTAAAGTTTGCTTACAAATCAGCAGGGTCTTGTAATGAAATAGCTCAGTTTTCATAATGAAGTGATTCTGAATCTTAAATGCTATCTTCTTGGGATTTACTCTTAGAGGGCAAAGTGTAAGGATCGAATTTTCAAAGGAGAATTACATGCTCAAGTTCTGTTAACTAATCCTTCAGGCAGTATTGAAAATCTCTGCCTTACATCATAAATGCCACTGAGAAATCAGCTTGTTAACATAATGGGTTCAGAAGTGAAGGGGAAGGATGTTGGAAAAGAGGGGTAAGAGTGGATGATTTTACATACAAAATGCAGTGTTAATTAGGGGTTTTATTTTCCTAGTCCTCTCCTTTTATGTAATTCTTTTCCTTAAGCTTTGATTTCTCACATCGTGGCAGAAAGCAGTGAGGAAGCAAGGATGTCCTCCTTCCTTTGTTTTTCCAGTGGGTAGCTCACACTATCCTGTGTTGTCCCCCTGTGTTGGAGGCTGGGGAGCAGAGCTTCCCTCATCTTCTGGCTGCTTCTGCACACCTCTGTGGAAGAGGGACACAGAGCTAATGTGCCCTTGCAATATAGATATGAAGAGTTGAGGGTAAGGATCCTGACCATTTTTACTCATAAATTAAGTTTACGTTGTTAAACTTGGCCCCAAATAAGGCAGAATTCTTTCACCTTAACTTAGAGGCAGAGATCTTAATTTTAAAATCAAGTCAAAAAGGTAGGCACATAGGAAAGAAAGTGTGTGCCCTCAGGAAATCAGGTATAAACTTTGGACTTTGGCAGTGATGAGTAACTTAGTGCTGTCTATATCTCTTTGAGGTTTCTGAGTTTTCTAAAAAGCTCCATCATGTAAGGGACACAGTCCTTGAAGGTACCTTAGTGCTCTCCTGGAACCCATGTAGTAAATGGGCAGAAAAAAACTTTACTAATGTGCTGGAAAGAGAATGTCTGTGTGGGTAGGAGAATAGATGTTTTTATCTCAGCATACATAAAGGTACGCCAGATATAGAAATTTCTTCTAGTCTCCAGTGCAAATCTCATGTCTAGTTTAATGGAAATATTTTAAAAGAAATATTTAAATATATTCAGATATCCATGGCTGAATTATTTGGGCCCCAGATTGACCTGACAATACAAGATGACCTGTTTAGGAAGTAGATTAAGAGCAAAAAAGAAAGAAAAAATAAAAATACAACAAAAAACTCAAACCAAGAAATACTGATGTTCAGAGTTGATTGGTAGTGAAATTAAGGCAAAAATGTATAAAGAAAAGTGTGCAGGATGAACAAAAGTATGTATGGCAATGATGTGAGACGAGAACATCCAGCATCATTGCTCTAATCTTATCTAGAAATCTTTTCATAGACAAATACAATTGCACAAGCAGAAATGAATCAAATGCAAATGACCTCCAGGCCAGCGAGGCAGCAGATTATCCATGTGATGGTCCCAAAATCAACTCCTGTGCTGCCAACACAGCCACCTACCTACAGACCCTGCCAAGCACACAGATGCTGCTGCAACATGAGGATCCCCCACAGCTGGCATTTAACTCTTGAGAGGGAAGTAATAGTGTTCAGGTTTTATTTTAATGACTGAATCACATCTTGCTTTAATAGATGAATTTAAATTCTCATATGCTCTTACAACTGTTTTAGTAGTGATTTTGATTTTGACACATTTTATGTAGTACATCCTATTCTAATAGAATGTTAATACCAACATAACTCCATCTCAGATTCACCATATACTGCTTTAATTAAGATATATTCATTTTGTAAGGAAAAGCAGCAAAGGCTTGATTTTTTTCTTATTAAAAAATCATTAATGATAGATGTAACATCTAGTGGAAGCCTGACAGTGCTCATCTCATATCATTAACTTCCCAAGCACAGTTTCTCTATTGTGAGTGTCCTCATTTTGAATTTTTTTTGAAATTAAGTTCTCTTTGTAGTAAGCATAAGAAACTGCTCTTACACAACTTATGTGATATTTTGTTTCAGAGCACATTAGACGTCTTTACACCAGCGACTTTCCAAGACGTAGAAACACCCACACATTATTGAATCAGATTTATTGAAAATACCTGCTAAAGACTTCAAGATTTTCTCTGGGGGTTGTAGAGAAGCCATTTGGACTCAAGATGCACTGTGAGGACTCTAGCTAGCACATTCTTCACATTTCCAGTGTGCATTTTTTTTATGTAGTTGTAAATCTCTGTATTATTACATTCCAAATTTGCAAGAAATGATACAAGATTTATTCCTATTAGAAGGGAAAAAAAAAAAAACAAAATAAAACAAAAACAAAAACAAAAGAAAACAACAACAACAACAACAACAACAACAACAACAACAACAACAACAAAAAAAAAAAAAAAAAAAAAAAAAAAAAAAAAAAAAAAAAAAAAAAAAAAAAAAAAAAAAAAAAAAAAAAAAAAAAAAAAAAAAAAAAAAAAAAAAACAAAAAAAAACAAACACCAAAAACCAAAAAAGCAGCAATGACAGGAAGATACAACAATTATTGCATATAGAGAAACACCACACTTAAAATTTTGGTAGTTGATGTTGGTTACCTTGCTACAAAATGGAAATTTATCTGTCCTTGAAAATGAATGGCTATTTCTGTCTGTTGTGAACTGTAAAAAGGATAGTCTGTAAAATAAGAAATAAAACAATTGACCATGATAAATCAGGCAATATTCTGTTTCTAGGTTACTTAATAAATGTTGTTGCAGGACAGTCAAAGGTTGGAGGAAGGAACATGCAGCGAATAAGGGGGAAATACATTGTTTGGTCTCTAGTTCTCTGACTCTAGTCATAAAACTACTTGTGTTAGTTTATCTCTGCTGATTCTAACCAATGTAAACCCACAAAAGAGGAATAGGAACAAATACACACTTTTGTTATGCTGATTGATTAGAGATGGTGAAAAAATTCTTTTTTTTTTTTTCTGAAGCAAAAGTACACACCTGTCAAAAAACTTTGAACTAAATGAAAGATTTCCTTTTCGATTTTCAATCCTCTTCATATTTGGCACTTCACTCTCTTCTGCACATTCTTTCTACATCACTTGCATGTCTAGCTGATGACTGCAGAATTTGTTGGCATCCATAAGGAATGTTATGAAAGATACTAATAGGCAGATATTTTAAAAATATCACCATTGCCTAAGAGTTGTACATATGCAAAAGATAACAGAGATAATGCTTAAATTTTTGCATCTCTTTCCTCCAGTCCTTATGGGAACAGGAGATACAATCAAGTAACTGAGAAGAAATGAAAACTTGCACTAATTTTGTAAATTTCAACTTTTCCCTCATGGTATATCCAAACCAGAATTGCTACCTTCCTTCACTGTTTATGACCTAAATACTTTTCTGAAATTGCAATGATTTGCAAAACCTAAATTAATCAAAATGTTAAGAAAAAATTATGCCTCAGGAAAAATATAGGGTGAATTTTGTACTGGATGTATGCTGTGTAAGTTCCAAAAGATTAGAGATAAAAGAAAAAAAAAATTAAATAAAGAGAAGACTTTTTGCCCAGCTACAAAAGCCTGCCTGGTGCCAGACTCAGACAAAAAGTGTATAGCCCTCTGTGTGTTGATGCTTAGCAAAAGAATTTCTGATGGGTACACTAGAGAAACTTCTTGGGAATCTTACCAATAATAACAAAACATCTTAAGAATTAAAAATCCTGTTATGCAACATTAGTTTATAACTCCCCAGGATGTTGACCTTGCAATGTTTGGGTAATGTTTCTCCAAACCCACTCTCATCCCAAAGTAAGCAAGTGAAGCTTTTGGCACAGGTGATTGTCACTACAGAAGACTGAAAACCTGCACCTGCACACCTTAAACCCAAGCATTTTCTGCTGTGTCAGAGTCACCACCTGTAGTCGTGGTGTACAGGTAGAATTTTTTGGTTTTATTTTTAAAATATGGGCATGTCAGACACAAATAAGACCATGCAGAGTGAACTTATTTTTTTTTGTGGACCAGTTGCATTGCTTTGATTTATAAATATATGTGTGAAAAGCACTCATTTTTCAAATGAAGGGGATTTTTCCATTCTAATCTGAAAGCTACGTGTGATCTTTATGACAACAGTGTCTATTGCACTATGGCAACAAATAGTGTCTATTCACAGTAGTCTTATCACTACCCAGAAGTGACAGCCTATGGCAATGTCAAAGGTAAATCCAAATGGAAATTGTGATGTAATTTGACTGGCAGAGCGTGGTTTATAAAGGACAACTGAAAACAATAGCTGATGGAAACACTAAGCACCCACATACACTAAAAAGCAGTCACATTCACTTTAGCTCAAGTTTCAACACAAAAGACTGAATTTAAACAGTTTAGCACATGTGCATCATTCCCAAGAATCCTGGAGCACTAAAACTGGGACAACTTTTGGGTTGATTCTTCTTGTAATATAGTTGCTTTGTGCTGTCAGACTTCCCTTTTTTTGACACATTAAAATCATAAGGTGGCATGGAACCACCGTGGCAACAGGATTTTGGTACAGCTTATGATACCAAATGGAAGAGGAAGGATGGCCACTGTGCATTTAAACCCTAGAGATTTTTTACTGCCATGATTTGATTTAGACTGTGGAGACTCAGCCAGTGCAAAGATCTGGTGCTCATTTTCAGCTTTAGCACTGTTGGGGTCTGTTTGCATAAGATGCTTTACATAAACGACCTCCCTTAAATTTCCTTTTTACTTCCCCTTTGACTTATTTGCAAATATCTTGAATTCAGAGCTTGATCCAGGAGCCCAGAATCTGGACTTCCTTGTATTTATATCCCATATTAAGGACCCTGTGTGTGTGCACATTAAAATGTAATTCAGAGCTGAAAATAATGAAATATTTATTTGCAATGTGCTCAAAGAGTTGTAGGGAATGACTAGAAATAATAAAAAAAAATGACCCTAGGAGATATGGTGATTTGCTTCTCAATTTATATAAGGTAAGTTTTTCAAAATGCTGCTCTAAAGAATATTATACAGTGTATGATTTTTAATGTTCTTATTTCAAACTGAATGCAAGGAAAGACATGAACTTCTACCGAGTTTAATTCTGTGTTTTACCATATCATTTTCTTGTTTTATTAAAAGTTATACTTTTGAATTGCCACTACCTTTAAATTGTAAAACATCATGAAATTACCATGTAATGAAGATTTTATTTTGCTTAAGGCATCAGGTGTTTTCTTTTGATGTTATAGAGCGGTAGAATTATTTTTCCCCATCCTTTATAAATAAAAATGTGTCAGCTGATTAACCATAGAGTCAGCTTGACATTTATTGGAATGTGGGATTCTTGCTTCTAATTGCCAGTTTATTATTTAATTTATTAGGAACTGATGTATAAAATTTAAGAGAAGCATGAAAAAAATCCTCATCCAGAGAAACAAAGAATCCACTAGTTTTGGGGGTTTTCTTTTTAACTGTGGGAAGGTTCTTTCATGTTTCTACCACTGACACATGTAGTGGACTATAATGGCTTGACCCTGTTCTGTTGCTGGAGTCTGTGTAAGATTTCACAGAATGTTTTTTCTTTTGTTTACTATGAGGAGTGGTCAAATGGTTGTTCCCCCAGCAAAATCAAAACCTTAAGAAATTACATAGGTATTGTGTTCAGTCTGGCGCCTCCTGGGAATCCACAGCATAAAGAATTTTCAGCATAAAGAAAACATTTCACTGTGAAGTCCTTCCCTCTGACTCTTTGTGACTGTTGGAAGGCAGCTGGAAAAACAGGAAAGCCATTCTGGATGTGATCCTGGTGGAGCTACTGTCCATGGATACTTCACATGGTGTCCCAGGCAGAATGGAAATTTCAGATGAAGTTTATCAGGAAGACCCTCCTGCTGAGTCACAAGATTCAGGAAGACCTCCCTTGATTTCTAAACTGCTTCTCAGAGAGGAGTTTGGGTGTGCCTGGAGCCAATTCCATTCCCAGATCTGGGCAACAATTTGTGTCTAAAGGGTTATATAGATGCAACTGAGCTTTTATACATCATCCTACAAGGTTAAGAATGATAACTTAAATATATTCTTATTTATACAATAAATTATTTATTTAAATTGATTATGATAGGGATAATGATTAGACTAAAAGACTTTAATCAGAATTATTTACTACACAGCATAGATCATTCAAGCTACCAGTAAAGTGCATTATTTATTGAAGCAATTTTGAAGCAATGATGTTAAATCTAGCAAAATAATTATGCAGAGATTGATGTTACTCATCCTTACCAATGACTGTTGATGAATCTCTTCTTCTGTGTCTGAAGCATTAAACTTAAAAAGCATCTCAGCTTAAGGAGGAAGCTCCATACACACTCTAAGAAGCAGTGTGTTAAAAGACCCTATCTTGAAAAAATGAGACTTTCACTGTATAAATTGATTGTCAGTCATGTTTCTAGGTGAGCCGTGCAGCCTTTAGCTCATCAGCTTTAGATAAGTTATCAGTACCAGTTCTTTCATCAGGAATTTTGTCTGCCACGTGCTCGCCAGTGCCTGTCAGAAATTCAGTGCATTCTGTCAGAAATTCTTCACATGCTCAGAATGTTTGATTTTTGGGTTGATGAGTTAGGCTGGTCATGGCATTCTTAACTCCAAAAGCAGCATAATCTCCCTTCTCCATCCACCACTGATAAGTTTTGCAAGTAGGTTAAAGTTCAAAGTATTGAGGTTCTGCTTCAGGTGACTAGCATGCCTGAGGCCAGGGAGAC
The DNA here is from genome assembly GCA_013400215.1 of Cisticola juncidis. NCBI lineage: Eukaryota > Metazoa > Chordata > Aves > Passeriformes > Cisticolidae > Cisticola > Cisticola juncidis. The sequence goes on from VXBR01006645.1 coordinate 2,092,366, forward strand.
ATTTGTACTGAGAGGCAGTGACTAACTGGCACAGTAAGGTAAATCAGGGCAATTGGAAACACTTTTCAGTCTTTTGATGATTTCTCTTACAAAGAGGTGTTATGAAGACACCATGCAAAAATGGTGAAGTGAGCTCTAAAGAGCCAAAAACTTCAGAAAACAGGACCTTAGAGGTGTAGCACAGAACAAATCAATCTTAGCAGCTCCTGTAAGCATCTGTTGCTCAGTCTTCAGGTTTGAGTGAGTGCATGTGCACTTATTATTGGAAAGTGAGAAAATGCAGACCTGGGACCAAAAGAATAATTTGTAAAAGTTAGTAAACTTAAAAGAAAAAAAAGCCAGATTAGGAAAATATTTTGTTTGTTTTATGGATACTTAGTATAAGATTAAAAATGATAAACTGAAATAATCTATGTGTAACAAATAAACCTTCCCTTCCCTTCCCTTC
>VXBR01006647.1:0-14872 GCA_013400215.1 Cisticola juncidis
GGACATTAACACCCTGACTGGAGGGAAAGGACCCTATTGAGCCTAGCCGAAGACACCCATGGATTTGAATAGCTAGCATGGACACAAAGCAAACTATGGGGAAATATTGCCAAGGGCAGAATAAAGTGTATATGAACCAAGCCCCGGAACGGGCAAATTTGTGAACCATAGGGGAGGCAGCAGACGGCCAGGTCTGTGTCTCACAGTTCACCCTTGGCATTTTCCCGGGTAAAAATTGTCAAGTATCTCTGCTGTTGGTGGGTTTACCGAAATTCTGTAATTCGATCGTTTGTTTAATAAACCAAATTATTATTTTAATTGGAATATTGTATTGGCATTTATAACACAGATTTTCTTCATTTCCCTGACACGAAACATAACTTTGTATTTCACACAGAAACATTACCAACTGGCAAAACTCACAATCCTAGGAAGACACCAGGGAGTAGCTACAGTTAATCCTCCCCTCAGCAGCATCCTGCTTGTGGAGTGGGTGCAGAGAGCTCAGCTGGCTCCGTGCAGAGCCTGCCTGGGTTCATCAGCTGTGGCACAGCACTGCCTGATCAGGCTGGAAACATTGCTGTTGGGAAAGATGGAACAGGAAAGCCTTATAAATATGACTGCTCAGCAAAAGATTTTGAGAATATGAAACCTATAAGCAAAGTAGAAATGAAGGCAACCTTTGAGATGTAAGATACCAAGCTCTTAGTTACTGAACAACTAGAAAACAATGGTTTGGCCAGCTGAAGGAGAATCCCTCTGGATTGAACAATACCCTTAGCAAATAAAGGGATGCCAAGTGTCCAAAGGTTAGGGAGACCCTGCCAATGTGGCAGGGAAGAGAAAAGGGGTCTAGAAACCAGCTTTTAGGGTTTAAAATGTACACCTGATATGGTAATGCAATATTCTAATAGGCTGTATGTAGATTCTCTAGGATTTGTGTATTTTACTGTTTGGATGTTGTAAATTAGCATATTCAATACAGAAAAAGATGTATTGTAACCTGAATTTAATGTCTCTCAGGCATGCCAATAAGCTGTAGCTGGCAGCTTTTAGGCTGGGCTCTGTATCCCCCATGATCCTGCATTGCTGTAACACCACCTCTGCAATAAACAGCATTTTGGAACAGAGCTGCCTGGAGTCCCGCGTCTCTCTGACTACTCGCACCGGGACATCTCTTACAATTACAAATGTTTTCATGGGACACCAAGCCTCACCTAAGAAGGACTAGATGTACCTAGAGGGTCTGCAGGTGTGTTCCTCACAGCAGGAACCCAGGGGAGCAGGAGGCAACAGGACCCAAGTGACTCCTCACAGACCGTGAAGGGAGCAGCTCTGCCTCTAGGTGAGCGAAGGCAAACTCTGCGTGTCCAGGAGAGCAGGTTACCTCAGACCAACACTGCCTGCATGCACAGAGCCAGCCTTGGACTAGAACAGGTACAGAGATATTTGTCCCTCCAGGAACTGGCCTTGGGGTTTTTTTTCTATTACCTGGGATAGCCCCAAATGACACGAGTTGACAGTATGAGGATTTCAGCTTCCATTTCCTTTTTTATGGAATATCTGAAGGTGATTGCTGTCTCTTCTGAGAGACAAGGAGCTCCAGTGATTACAGGACTGACAGCAGCTTGTCTTACCCTCTTGGCATGAGTGCTAGCTGCCTCAGAAGGTGCCTGTCTCCAGTTGGGAAGGACAAAGGGAGCACTGTGGGCTGTTGGCTAAGCAATATATGCCACCCTGAGCCAATGGGAAATCTTGTGTGGCTTGGAAGAGGAAGTAAAGGCATGCACAGCCAGTGTCTTCATTTTGACATGTCTGTTTGTGAATGCATTGTAAGTATCTGTGGCAACAGTGCAACCTTCTGAAAGCTGGAAAGGATCATAAATACTACCAGATAAGGTCTGCTAGGAATGCACTTCAATCATAAAAAGCAGAACACCAGTAGAAGTTCATGGTGGAAATTCATGAATTTCAAGGTTGTGATAAAGTCACCTAACTTGGAATGAAAAATTTATACTAATAAGGAATGTCTTCTTTATAGCTTGCAGATTGAGGCATCTTACACATTTAAGATAGTGACACTCAGCCTGAATGGGCTTAGCAGAGATCTGATGGGAAAGCTTCCTGCAGGATAATGTGCAAAATGAGTTTGTTTACATGACCCATTCCAGTGACTCTGCTCTGACAGCAATAAACATCACCTGAGATGAAGTCAAGACATGGGATAAGTACTTTCCTAAACTGCAAAAGCTCTGTTTCCTACAATGTGCCTGTCAACACTTTCTCCAAAGATCTACGCAGTATGTGATGGGCTGACACTAAGCAATGCCTCTGTCTCTTCTCCAGAAGCCATTTACCATTCATCACCTCGAGCTCCACAAACCATGTGGCTTTTCTCTGTGACCCCTGCAAGTTCTGAATGGACAGACACATACTCATATTGTTATAAATATTTTGATCAAATAATATATTAAATAATATTAAAGGGTTAGCTATAATTATAAGTAGAAAACTGCGAAGTATAAGGTATAGAAATATAACTTGTCAATATTTGGAATGTGTAACCTTACAAACCTCACCAAGAAGTTACTGGACCCTTATGTTTTAGTCAAGACTATGGAGACCATCATGCCCACCAGTTATGCTCCTTGTTGGGGAATGAAAAAGTCAAATTTTAATTGGTATAGGAGCAACCTATTTGGTATTGAATCTGTGTAGAGAAAAACTTAGTTTGAAAGCTGTAAGCATTGTGGGTGCAACAGGGAGGAAAGAGAACAGACTTTTTTATTTTTTTATTAAGTTAAGAAAACAGTCAGAGACACACCAGTGTGTATGTATCTGAATGAAGAATGCCCTCATTGAAAAGAGATTTATTGGGAAAATTGGATGCTTAAATAACTTTCTGTGATGAAGAAATATAAATCAAATATCAGAATTGAAAGCTGTTGAGGCAAAGATTTTTATGTTACAGGAATAAAAAAAGAGCTGGAAGAAATCCCAGAGAAGGTAGAAGATTAACCCCATTGGTATAGGTGACTGCCTGGATGATCAGAGGTGGCCAAATGAGAAGGATTGCTTTCAAACCTGAAGCCAAACTGGTAAAGCAAAAATTATATCCTCTTAAGTGGAAGGCAAGTAAAAAAATGGAGAAGCTTATTTTAAAAAAAAATAGAATATGGGTTATTGAAAGAGTGTGAATTAGAATATAACATACTGATATTACCAGTTACAGATCAGTGCAAGGTTTAAGGGCTGTTAATAAAAAGTGTGTGATATTTATCTAGCAGTAGCTAGTCCGTACACACTCTTGACATCACTGAAAGGGGAATGTAAAGGGTTTATGAAGCTTGATCTTAAGGAGGCTTTTTCTGCAATACCTCTTGATGCAGATAGAAATTGTTTGCTTTTGAGTGGGGGAGTTCAAACACCAGGTGGAAGGTGCAGCTCACGTGGATTGTGCTCACAATAAAAAAGAAAAAAGGGGGGGAAAAGGAAAGCTAGAAAAAGAAAATCTGGACAGAACTTCACTGCAATGTGTGGATGATATTTTACCAGCAATCAAGACTGAAAGTAAGTGCCTCGGTGCTAGTGTAAGTCTATTAAATTTCTTGGGACTATTTGGATACAGGGTATCAGAGAAATTGGCACAAATAGACAAAGAAGCAGTAATACATTTTAGTTTTGAGATCTCGCAGGAAAAAAAGAAGCTTGGGAAGCAGGTGACAGGAAGCCATTTGCCAGACTCCAGAGCCAAGGAATACAAACCTACTTAGCTACAGCCAGATGCTGTTGGTTATGGATTGCCAGTTATGGGGTACTGGCAAAACCCTTGCATGGTCCTCCACCAAAAATACTTGGTATAGACTCCTGAGAGTCAGAGGGCCTTTGAAGCCCTAAAAGAACCTCAGTGCCAACCCCTGCATCAGGTCTCTCACACTTAAACCAAACCATCTGAGTTATTTGAGCAAGAAGGGAAGCACCTGGCACGAGGGGTACTGGTGCAGCTTTTGGGTCATGAAAGTATCCTGTCCCCACAATTTGACAGTGGAAGTAAAGGTGGATCCCTGAGAGAGGTGGTAGCTGCAGAGGACCATAAAAGCTGCCATGTATCCCACATGGGCACAGCTGGTTTAGAAGAGAAAGGAGCACACTGGATATTGGCAGCAGGATGCTGCAATGCCAGCTTGGAGCAGGACAATGGTGAGCTTAAGATAAGCGCTACTTTAAACCCAGCCATTCTCCAGGCTTCAGAAGAAGCTCAGAGACCTTTCTCTCAAAACTGCCTAGTGAAAGGAATGAGGGGGATGTGTTTTTACAAACAAACTGTGGGCCTGCTTGTAGATTAAGTCAGATACTGATAGGTGAAAGAAGCAGTGGGAGGAACTATAAATTTCAGAGGAATTCCACTAATTGACACAGACTGTTTCTTAGTCAAGGTTGTGCTAAATTCCTAGACTGAGAGAAAAATAACAGAGATACAGAGAAAAAGAAGGGATGGGGGTGCACATTAGAAGGGGGCCTGTATTAGGCAATTTGGGAAGTCTGCACCTCTCAAGTCCCTCAGCCAAAGGAGAAAGAGAGGCAAATGAGACTGGGAAATTAGAATAAAATGGAGGCTGCACCCTCCAGCAATTTGAAAGACCCCGTGGAAAGCATTCTGTGGCCTCTGCCATTATTTAAATAAAATTACAGGGCTCATCTCTCTCCTTTTTGGACATAAACCTCTGGCATTTTGAATTAATTTTCCTAACACTGGTAACCATTGAACAAGTGTGTTTTGGCAGACCTTATCTCAAGAGTGATCCCATCTCAGGCCCTGAACTAGACCTGCACTCCAGTGGGAGCAGCATGGTACAAAACAGAAAACAGGCAGCTGGTTATGCAGTGGGAACTTTGTCTCAGGTAACAGAAGCCCAGGCTTTACCTTTTAACACATCAACACAAAAAGCAGAATTAGTGACCTTACACTGAGTGCTGGAAATCACTGAAGGAAAAAGGGTAAACATGTGGACTGATTTAAAACATGGGTTTGGAGTAATACACCATGAAACCACATGGGAAAAAAAGGGAACTGTTATCATCATAGGAGGCTCCTATTAAATACAAACAAGAAATTAGTCAACTACTACAGTGTGCAAAAAGCTGAAAGAAATGGCTGTGATGCCCTTGTAAAGCTCATCAGTTTGGAGACTCCCCAGTTAATCAGAGAATCAATTCACAGACAAAACAGCTAAAGAGCTTGCTGGAAAAGGTATCCTTGCACTAATACTGAGCAAAAAGTTGAACATCTGAGAACAAAAACCAAATTGTAGCAATCAGGATGGCCAATTATCCCTATCATAAGAAGCTATGGAAAATCCCAGCAAGTGATTGATAAACTCATGTGGGCAGGTAATTGCACCTCCATAATTAATGTGTAAGATAGCCAAGATAACACATCAGGAAACACATTAGGAAACAGAGAATATGGTAACTACTTTATAGAGGAATATAGTAAGCACAAAGATGACAGAAATTAATAGATCAGTTGTTGAAAAATGTATAATTTATTTTGTAAAATAATCCCAAGGCAGGAGGAAGGCCATCTCCAGGGCTACTGAAACACAGGAATTTACACGCAGATTATTGGCAAATTCATTTTGCAGAATTGCCCAGGCAAAATGGGAACTGGTATATTTTGATATTGGTAGATAGTTTTTTTGGATGGCCAGAAACTTCCCCATGTCACACAAATAAGACAAGAGAAGTCTCAAAGGTTTTGCTGAAATTAATATTTAATAGCACTGAAACAAACTCTTTCAAGTTTTAAAAGTTACATCACTATCAACAGGTCAGTAGGACTAGGCTTGCCTGTACATCCTTTCTGACCAGGAGATATGGTGTGCATCAGAACCTGGAATTTTGGACCAACCCAGGAGAAGTGGAAGGGACCAGATCAAGCTCTCCTTGTAACCTACACTGCACTCAAGGTGGAAGGAATTGAACACTGGGTGAAACTAGCAACCACACTTAAATGGAGCAGAGACAAGACTGACTAACACCATGGAGTTTATATATACATATGTATAAATCTTATTGTTTCAGGTATGGAATATGATTTTCTAAGGGGATAGTATTTATTTGATTTTGATGAAGAGGATAACTAATTGCATATTTATAATAATAATAACAACAACAATAATATAATAACACTACTACTACTAATAATAGGAACAATAATAATAGAAGCAATAACAATAGAAATGTTTGGGAAGGGGAATGCCATTTTAAAGTTAGTGCAAAATTTTGGCAGGTTATAGAATGTAACTTCTATAACATTTTGCCAATGCAAACCTCTGCAGAAAATCCAGTTCTGTGTGGCTCTAGTCATCAATTTGACAAAAATTTGGAAAGTAATGTTAGTGGGAGCCTCGGGCAAGGTAAAAACTGAACAACAAAAAGTATCAATAAGAGATGCAGGTCCATTGAAATTTCAGTGTGATTTTACTCAGACTCCAAACTTTAATCCTGGTAAATTGAAAGTGAGCTGGGAAAAAGAGAGAGAAAATAATTGTTTTTAAAATTAAATGCCTAGGTAAATGGCACAGTGGCACACCTCACCATCCTGAAGGATGGCAGTCAGTATTGTTGTTTGTTGAGTGAAGGTGATTTTTGTGGCCAGCCCATGGCAAATAAGGATCAAAGGGACCGTAGATATGACATTGTGTTACAAAGTCCAAAACAAGAACTGGTGTGTAGGGAACACCAAACTTCAAAGCAGGAATGTTGATGAGAATTGGAAAGAGACCAAGGAAATTTGATTTGCCAACTCAGTCGTTTGGAAAGAAGTGCATTTACCCAGATCAAGAAGGAGATGAAATGAAAACCAAAAGTCTGAAACAGAACAATTAATCCTCTTCCTGAGAAAAACTCCAGAGGAGTATTTGATGTTAGGTTTAATCAAAGAGTTAGCCAATTTGCAGAATGTATCACAGTTTACTGCTTGTTTACAAATATCAAGAGCAGTAGGTGAGTCAATTCCATGGGGAATTTTAACCATGGATTTGACTGAAGAACATAAAAATGAAACCCACACTGTGATCAGAAACTTGTAACTGGATGGAAGGAGCAGGTAGGGAAAATTAAGAAACTATGGAAGTCTTCAGGGAATAGAGCTGATTGTGAGAAATTTCCAAATTATATTTTCACCAAAATAGGTAGATTTCAGACAGTGGGATAATGTTTTTATGATGAACAAATAAGAAAAATGTGTGCCAAATATTTATGGAATGGACATGTGGCAAAACTAACCAAACACAAGAAAAGGAGGCATGGTGGGACTCCATTTGGTCTATGACAGTATTTTCTCAATTTCAGTGTATGACAAAGACCCCATGGTGTTTTACTTGGGATGGCTTTGGTTTTGTAAATTGGCCATTTGTGCAAGAAAGGGGAACCTGATATCAAGTAAAGCAAAAGCCAGTGCCATGGTGGAAATGTGAGAGGATATATAATTGTAGTCCTGTTGATAAGGTAATGCAGCCTGTTCCTCCTTTAACTGCTACTTTACAGTATGGATGTTTTGAGGGCTCAGAAATAACCTCCAATTGACTGATATGAGGGGAACCTTTTATTTTTTTACTTGCAGTAGAGCTAAGGTTAGGAGCCTTGGACATTTAGTATGGGCAATGAGTGATGGGACGTGGACAACTCCTTTACCTGGTAAAGTAAATGCAAATTATATTAGGTATGTCAACTTTATGCCCAATTGGGAACAAAGCTCCTTTTAGGAGAACAGTAGAAAACATGCAGTTGGAACAAGTGAGAAGGTTTAAAAGGGATGAAGGATGGAATGAACCTTCACCTGGAGTGAAAGTTAGTTGGGCCTTAGAGTATTTATTGACTCCTTTAGTAATATACAGGAATAAAGAATGGATATCAACTCACAGGACACACAGGAAGGCTGGGAAACACGACTGGGAAAGGATTTACAGATTTAAACATTCAGTTACAGGCTTTAGATATGCTCCTGTTCAAAGAACATGGGGTTGGTGGATGTTTAAAACAGAGTTGGTCATTGTTGCATACACATTCCAAATGTGACACAAGGTGTAGAGCATGACCCAGACTTTTTAGAAAATGTAGAGGAAAACATTGGTGAACTTCAACAAAATACGTAAGAAAACTGGACACATAAAATTTTTAGTGGATTGGGATGGAATCTGAGTTCATGGGTAAAATCACTGATTAACAATTTTGTTAGTAGTCTTCCTAGAGACTATGTTGATCTACTATTGTTTAAAGAAGCAAATTAACAACAAGACTGCAGGGAATTGGATGATTATCCTAGCAAAAGCTAGACAACCAGATGCAAAGGCATCACTTCCAAGTGTCCCACCAGCATGTAGTGAATAAGATTTGGGTGAAAACATTGAAATAGTTTTCAAAATTTTCAAAAGGGGATAATGTTATTGATATTTTGATCAAATAATCTATTAAATAATATTAAAATGTTAGCTATGATTATAAGTAGAAAATTGCAAAGTATAAGGTACAGAGCTATCAGGAGTCTTGTGTTTGGAATGTGTAACCTTACAAACCTCACCAAGAAGTTACTGGACCCTTATGTTTCAGACAAGAAGCTATGGAGACCATCATACACACCAGTTATGCTGCTTGGAAACCCACTCCACTTCCCACCTTGATTTTAATATTAAGGATTCCAATCAGTAGACCTCAGGAGAGACAAGTAATGATTGTTTTAGGCTAAAAATATTGATTAAGTTATTAATAATTGGAACCAAAAGAAGTAAAAGTTATGCTGAAGAACATGCCTAGTACACATAGTATGTAAAAGAACTTATGTACCTATGATTCAGCAGAAGTATATAAAATGGATGGGTTTGGTTGGTTATGTGGAACATGTTTTCAGAGGAGCTACTCCCCCTGTTCCTGGTGCCTGAATAAAGAAGTGTCTGCTTGTTCACATCAAACTGGTGTTGGGTAAGTTTCTTTTGTCACATTTGGTAATAATGCAACGTGCAACAGCTATAATTTCTTAGATTAGTAAATTTACCTGATTGATTCTCACTCACATGCTGTCCATCATGCAAACAGCATTAGTGAATGACACAAGGGTGTAAAATTAACACAGCCTGAGACACAAGAACACAGCATGTCCTAGGTCACGCTCTCTCCCAGTCTTTCAGACTTCATCATCTGTGTACTGCAACAGCAGCATGACGTGCTGACCTGGATTTCCTGCATCAGAGGGAAAGGGATGCTTTTGCTGTGCTGCAACAGCTTCATGTCGTAATGTCAAGCCACAGGTTAAGATTCTCTGAGTGAGATGGCAACAAAAGGCTGGGTGCTGGAAGCTTTCACTTTCTAAACACCTGGGGCTGGAACTGCCTCCTCCTGCTGCTGCAGTGTCCTAGGACTGGATGAAAATTACATGCTGGGCTGCTGAGATAACATTTAACCGTCCTACCATGGAATGGGATGTCTTTACTTAAGGTGGTGTCATGGGATGGTGGCTGCCCTCAGGAAGAGCCAGTCCCTTCCTGGGAAACTGCCCAGACATCTGCTCTGTGCAGCAGGAGTGGATGATTGCAATGCACAGCACGAGCCATGCTCACTGCCACCTGGAGCTCCAGCTCCTCACATGCAAGGCACGGCACAAAATGTGCTAGCACAAAATCTCAGCTGGGAGGAGTCAGCAGAGGCCTGTCAGAGTGTGGCTGTGGGCCACACCTGGGCCAGAACAAATCCACAGCACCTACCAGGGACCAACAGCACTGCAAGGATCTGGCACTAAGGAGGTCTGGATCAGGAGTCTGCTGGGTAAATTATTCATTACAGGGATTGATGGGGCTATAAATAAAGCAGGTTAGGAACCAGATTTGTAGACAGCCAACAAAGAAAAGATGAAAACTCATAAGTGATCAATGTGTCCTCAGTCATTTTGCCTCTTAGGCACTCTGGTCATATTTGTTATTTCAGTGAAAGCTTGAATATGGCAATGAAAAACATGATGTGAGATCATCAACATGTAGGTAACTCAACCAGAAATATAAACCATCTTGTTCTGACAGTTCAGTCATGGGACATATGAGTCATAATGTTTTAGTTCAATTTATAACATTCAATATGCTGCTCTTTATTACTCAGTGAAATAGAAATCAAAACACAACTGCATCTTTGTAATTTATTTTCCTCTTTTAAAATTTTGAAGAGTATCAGGAAATGTTTCCTATGCACATATTAGCTGTTGGTCCCCCAACAGCTGGGCCTTTCTAAGCTTAGATCTATTATGAATCCTGTTAAGGAGGCTCAATCCCCTCACAGAGTTGGATAGGACAGGAGAATCTGTATGAGCCAGGACCTTTATGGAAGAAAATTTTCATCAAAATCAGTATATCAAAAAACTACACCACTGCCCTGCACATCTCTCTGTAGCCTCTTGGATGCTGCTGACCTTTGCTGTCAGATTCTGAAGGTCTTTCCTACATCTCAGCCCCTCTAGCTCCAGATCTGCGTCACAGCCACTCATCTGACATTAAATATTCGTTCAGGCCCGTGGGACAGAGACCAGGAAGGACAGTTCAGAGCTCAAAAAACAAAAGGCAAATAAATACCCCAGGAAAAAATACTGATCCCTTTTTAAAGCTTGTTTTATCTTTTTAGGAAGCATATGCTTCCCTAATGATTTTCAAAGGGTTTTGATGATGGAGAAAGTCAGTGAAATAGCTTCTGTTTTGAAAGCTGGTGTTTGAAAAAAAGAAAGATGGGGGAATTCCACCTAAGCAGTACAATAGTGTAAAGTATTTCCTCTCACTCTTTTAAGGAGGTCTCTCTTTTCTGCATCATTTCTGTGCTATCCAGACACTCCTCACTGCCAAGAGACTGCCCTAAATGGTGATACTTCCCCTTAGTTACTCCAGCTCATCAAGGAAACTCTTCCCATAAAGAAGGAACACGAATCACATAGGCAAAGAAAGCCAGGCTGGAATACAACAGCAGCTCTTCCTGTCCATTTGCAGGGCCCTTCCATTACTAGAGGGAATTCTTGGGGTGGTAACAGAAGTCAGTCCACCTCTCAGCACTACCCAGGCTCCACACTGCCCAGAGGCTGCAGGCAGCTGCTTACACATCCTCAGCACAGCGGTGGGAGGAACGAGCCGGCAGAGCTGGGCAGGCTTGGGCAGGCTTGGCCCCTTCTGTCACCTTAGGCACAGCCCACGGCAGGCACGGGCAGTGGGTCCCTCTCCAGGGGCTGCTGCCACCGCTGCTCCTGTCCCCAGGCTGAAAATCCCATCTCGTTGAGCCCACAGACAGCCCTTTGCTGCAGCAGCACCAACAGCTCTGGGAAAAGCCCTGCCTGCCCTGTGGTTAGACCCTGAAGAGTGCAGGCTTCTCTTCAAATAAAAATGCATGAGCAGCAGCATCGCAGAGGCAATGTATCTAGGCCGTGGGATTTGTGCCTGATCTCTGTCCCCAAGTCACCCTGTGGCATCTCCTCTCTTGAATCTGTGCATCTCCAAAAGGAAAATCCAAGCTGCAGCAGTGAGGAGTAGTAAGTGAAAGGAGACACAGGCATAAAGAGTTTCTCTAAGGGCATAGTGGCTGTGCAGGGGATGGTAGGGCAAAGGATTTGGGCAAAAACAGGAAAGGCAAGGAAAAAATTTCCCAATTCAAGCAAAATCTTCTGTAAGACAAGGAATGAGGAAACTTCATTTTCTTATCTCTGGCCCCAGTTCATCCTGGTCTTTAGCCTTAGAAAGATACATGAGCCAGGACAGTTTTATCTTGACTTCAAGCAACAGTCTGTCTGTACAGGGATTCTGTAGCAATAGCTAAAGAAGAAGGAACAGGGTGAGCTGTGAAATGGGCTCAAGTCCAAATCCCAAAACAACAGTCCAAGTTATTGGGCTTGCATCATAGCTTTGCAGATGTTTTGAAGCAGGATATCTCCACTTACTATCAAACAAATTATTCATAGGACTGCAGCAGGACTATCCCTGGCTATTTGTTGTTGCTGTTCTGCTGCCAGTTGCCACCCCTGCAGTTCTGTTATCAGAAGGGACAGGGTAAATTGTCTCCTCCACGGGTTTTTATAACCTTTAATTTTAATCCAGCCAGTTCCACAGACTGGGAGTAAAAGGGAGCAAAATAGTTTGGAGAGCAGCTCTGCAAAATAGCAGATGGATTTTGGCAAAAAACAACCAGGCAAGCAAGCAAACCAAAATGTGATGTGAAAGAAGGTATCACACACCTGGGAAGACCCATTTTCCCAGAAATACCTTCCCTGGCTGACTTCAGCCAAGCTCAAAGACAGTTGGCCTTAAATCAGCAGTTCTGCTTCCTGAAAATCCTCACTCTAATGAGATGCTTTTATTCTGATTCACAGCACAAGCAGGGTCCCCCCTTCCCTCCTGCTCTCACTGGCTTTTACCCCACATCCTGTGTCATCCTAGAAAACAGCTGATAGCCTGTGGCATGCAGCAGGGATGCCACAGAGCCAGGTTCAAAAGCAGGTATGAACCCAAGTCTCACCCAGGATAGGCTACCCAGCCAATCTCCTTTCCACAGAAACCTTTTGGTTCTGTCCAAGCAGCTTTTCCCTATGAAAGCCAAATGATCCTGGCCAGCTGAGCTGTCATTCCTACACACAGTGCTGTGTCCCCAGGATAGAAACCAGCTCAAAGGGCTGTGGAAACACATTGTCCTTATCTGAGGAGAACAAAAGCTGGGACTAAGCACACTTGGGTGGAATTTACCTTTTGACAGCTGCATCAGAAGGCTGAGGCTTATCATAAACATACAGACACTGATGCTGCAGCAAGTACAGCTCACACCTTTTCTTCTGCTGTCCCCCACACCTGTCTGTTACTGCCACTGGGGCAGGACAGTGCCCCAAGGGAAGTCTCTGAATTTTAAATAAGAGGTGAGCACTGTCATAGCTGAAGGGACTTCTGAGCTGGTTAGTGTCCACAATACACTGAAAATAGCATAGATATTAAACATTAGGAAAGTCCTCCTGCCCCCTGGCTATGAACTCCTAAATCTCACTGTGTTACAGGCACAGAACCTTCCTGGGATGCTGTCATCCTTACTGTTAGGCAGGAAAGGACTACCTGTGAGGCTTTCTCCTAAGACACAACATATTTTGACACCAAAAAAAAAAAAAAAAAAAATTGGCTCCTCTGAGCACACAAAGAAACTTGATACAATCTGACTGTGATCTCAGAGGCAGAGTTGGAAAGCAGATGAAGCTGGCAGGTTGATACCATTCCCTGGTTTGACTGGACAGATTGTCACCATGCCAGCAAGGCTGTCACAGCAGCATGGTTGGTGCAAAGTTCTCAGAACTGATGTCCTTAGTGGTGCCAGCACCATGCATGCTAAGAGCATCTAACTATCCCCACAATATAAATAGTCAACAGTGAAAGGGGACCATAAAACCAGACAATTGTCCTTCTCCATAAAAAAAAACAATAAAATGGTGCCTGCATCTTTACAGGTGATGGCAGCTGCAAGCAACTGGTGCTTCAAAATCAGCTCTCTCAGGGATTATCTTTATCTTCACATGAGCCTTGCTTTGGTTAGTGGCTGCAGACGGCTGCACATCGCACAGAATTAAGGAAATATAACAAGGAGATACAATCATGAAGGAAAAAATACAGGGAGATGAGAACTTTAAATGACAGGCCATCTGGAGAAGAAAATGAACAGGAAAAAATGCAGGAGAGAAGTGAAAGCGAATAAGAGAGAGAACAATAATAAGTGGAAAATCCCGAAGGGAGATCAGTGATGGGCCAGAGACAGCCACACTTCCATCCTGACTGTGCAAGGGGAAGGAAATGCTGCACAGTACACACTACAAAGTTTACTCACTCCATGCACAGGGGAGACAGACCAGAAGATCGTGACAGCTGGTAAGAGGAAGAGAAATCCTTCTCCTAGTGTGAATGAAACCCTTAATCTTTGCCAGACTGGATTCTGGCATATGCTGCAGTCCTGCTGGGAAATGTTAGCAATATCATCCTAAAGGAGGGGAAGTTCAGCCTCCTTTCATTTACCCTGCTTGATTCGCAAGCTAATGAGCCCTCCGGGACCTCAGGCCACATACCCCCCAGGATTTACACCCTACAGATTAACATCTTCTGAAACTATTCTTGCTGAAGTGTTGCACAGGAAATTTCTCCCATTTGGGGCCTTTATTGTATGGGTACCTGTGGAATGGAAATTCTAGAGCATGAGTCACTTGCCTGCAGCACAGGTAGCAAAAAAAAAACATCCACTGAGAATTTGAACGGCCTTTGGCAAAGCCAGAAGCTGGTGACAGCGGCGTCATAGTGAAGAAAACACCAGAGGAGCGAGTCTCAGCTGCCAGCGAGAACAGAACAGCCAAGACAACACCTCTGCAAGATTCCTAGTGTCATATCCAGTCTTTCCTTAGCAAAAAGACAGTTGGAGTCTGGCATGGCACGCTGGTCCCTCCCTCTGAGCAAACAGGCGGAGATGTGCATTTTGCAGCAATTAAGCTGGGCCGGCCTGCAGCCGGTTCAGACGCCGATTTACAGAGGCTGCGCCTGGGGTTTGCTCCCAGCAACAGGAAATCGTGTCCAAAGCTCAGGGGCGAGCTTTGCGCCTAAAGAAGGGGAGTCAAGGGCAAGGGCAGAAAGGCACAAGAAGCCTTGTGCTGGGGGAGAGGCTTCGTTTTGTGTAAACACAAACTCCTGGATTTAGGTGCTGTTGTGGCTGGTATCACTGCACATCCCAGTGGGGCTCACCACGCTCCCTGCACCCTGCACCTCCTCGGCAACGATGAGGGTGGCGCCGAAGCCGCTCGGGGCCCGCGGGCGGGCACCGCTCCTGCCGGGATGCGGGA
>VXBR01006647.1:14957-68653 GCA_013400215.1 Cisticola juncidis
GAGGGGGGGTGGGGGATGGGGGGGGGAGGATGCGGGGTGGAGGATGCGGGATGCGGGAGCCTGCTGCCGCTCCCGACGCGGCTTCTGCTGCCGCTCTGTGGCCGCCGCACGGTGAAGCAGAGCGGGGCCGCGCTGCGGGGATGACCCCCAGCGCTGCAATTCAGCCTTCCGGCACCTGGCCCGGAGAGCGGCCGTGCGTGCCCTCTGTGACAAGCTGACCTCCTTCAGGGGTCCTTCTCCACCTGCTGCTGTGTCCCAGGATGGGCTCTCCCTCACGCCAGGGTCACTGCCGCCGGACCTGGATGGGCTCCCCGCCGCGGGGCTGGGATGCGGACAGGGTTACCCTTCTTCCTTCTTTTCGGGTGTGGGATGGAGTTGATTGCATAACGCAGAACCCCCCGAGGAGCTGCGTGCTCGGGTCACCGCACTTGCTTGGACTGATGTGAAGTGACTCATCCTCTGCCTGAAATGGCGTTCCCTCCGAGCCTTGGAGGGATTTGAGGGTAACGCCAGGATGGCCCCTCTCCCTGGGCAGCAGCACAGGGCAGGAGCACACAGTGGAAGCTCCACAACTCCCTGTGGCTGTGGTTTGGGATACGAACTAGCCAGCGGCCACACTGCCCTCCTGGCAGGGCATATCTGTCTGTTCTGGATACACATTATAGTATTGGCTTTTTGCAAATGTTAAAATGATTGGTGTATTGTGGTGTTGAAATATCTCTGCTGTAAGGCTATAGATTTTATGGTTTTGCTTAGTCATAGTAGTGGGATAGCTGATATATAGTTATGCTTGCAATTGAGCTGTTTGGTTGGGATATATGTGTGGTGTTGAATATAGATTTTATGTTTTTGCTTAGTCATAGTAGTGAGATAGCTGATTCATAGATATGCTTGCAATTGAGCTGTCTGTTTGGTTGGGATAACATCCAATGAACGTGTAAGAGGACCCTGCTATTGATATGCCAAACTATCAGCGCCTGCCGCCTGAAGAAAGGATGGACCACAGCCCAGACTGGAGGTGATAATGAAGACACGGCCAAGAAACAGGCGTGCTCTAAAAAGGCAGATCCAAGGAGGGACCAGGGACCGTGCTAAACACTTCCTGGAATATGGAAACTAGTTTGTGGAAAAGTTTGAATATTCAACAGACTGATGCAATAGAGAGGGTATTTAAAGAATGTCCCTGAAATAGCGGGTGTGCACTTGGCTGAATGTCAAGTCACCCGGCCATTAATCTTTTGCTTGATTTCGTCTTTTTTTTTTTTTTTTTTTTTTTTTTTTTTTTTTTTTTTTTTTCAGTCTTGAGTCTCCTAACTGTCTTGTATTTCTCTTATTAAACCTATTTTTAATTTTACCAGGTAAATAAACCTCGTTTTTTCACGTGTCCCAGGCAGGGCCTGTGGGAGATGCTGCCATAGCAGGTCTGTAACAAACCCCACCGGCTTCCTCTGTGCAGTGCCCCGCGCTGGGGCACAGAAAGCAGCGGTGTCACAAGCCCGTGCACCGCTTCCCGAAATACGAGCGGCAGCCGGGGCAGGAAGTGATGCCGTGGCAAGTCCTCACTTTAACAGAACGCGGATCTTCGCTTCTGCTCAGCCCAAGAGTGCAAGCTGTCAAGGACTTGTGAATCGCCTGATCCTTGCTCCAGGCCTGGCAGGAATGCTGGGCCATCACACAGCCTCGTGCCTCAGTTTCCTGGCATGTGGGTGAGGCAGAGGACAAACAAAAGAGATTGCAATTACACACTGCTATGTGCACTGCTGAGGGTGGGGAGGTAGGCAGTAACCTGCTTCTGGGAAGTAATTAGTTAAGGCTGTATTTTTCTTTTGTCAGTTATACTGAAGAGTTGATGTGTTATTTTAAGTCCTTCCCCATACCTGATAATTTGGCCATTTAATTCACACCAGACCAGGCCATGGGTAGATCATTTTGCCTCAGAACTACCCAATGTCATCACATGGCATTTTCTTGCAGTTTTGACACCACTCTTTCAGATCCCTGCCAGAGTGTTTAACCAGCATTTCAGCTGGTATTTTTTAGCTCCAAACTGTCCAAACTCCATCATTATTCATAACCAAACCACAGAGTTAAGAGCCAGCTTGGAAATGTACCCTACAACAGTGGTCCCTGTGGTAAAGTAAGGTCTTTCTCTGATATATAAAGTTTCCTGGAGATATCTGCTGGTGAACATGGGTTTGTGATGGACCCAGCACAGTGCAACAGCAGACATCCTTCACTTACCTTGGGTATTTACTGTATGCTAAGTACTCTACATCCCAAAATACTGATCAGACCAGTTGGCCAGTTATACTTCTGTTGACAACTCATATAAAGGGAATCTCTCCTTCCCTCCCAACATCAGCTGGCAAACAGTGTAGGAGACCTCTTAAGTCAGTAGACTTTGGAGAGCACAAGGACAGGATTGGGGAGTGTTTCATCCATTTCTGTTGACTTGCTTTTTGTTTTATCTGAGCTGTGTTTCTAACTGAGGCTGGCCCCTATTTACCAAGTTCAGCATCTTGATGTACCCAGGGCCTCAGGCCAGTATGCAGAGGTTCCTTTACGGCTCTGAAGTTGACAGCTGACATCTACTGGTCTCAGCAGTTCCACTGCACTGATAGCAGGGAGCTCTCTAACCCTGTGAAAATCTAGGCTAAGCAGGAAGCAGAGTTGTCTCAGGGGTCATAACAAGCCCGTGCTACAGCCTGCCCTGGTCTCACTGCTTTGCTTTCGAGTAAAAGGTGCACGTTCCCAACACACACCTCAGATACAGACAGCTGCATGGTATGAACAAGCCCAAACCCAAGCCTGCTGAGCCAAAGTTGAATGTCCCACAACGTGTGCAGCTGTCTCCCTGTGGAGAGGATGAGAAAGAGACAAAGACCCACATGTGGCAGATCTGAGTCAGGCCACTGAACACTCCACCGGATAATGCTCAGACACCATAACAATGAAGGCAATCTAGGAACCTGGACCTAATTAAAATGGTTTTCTGTTCTCTTTTTCTCTTACCTGCCCCTACTAATTGTGGCTCAGCTTTTTCTCACTTTGTCTAGCTTTAGATAGAAATAAAGGTCACTAGCTTTGTTTCTTTGTCCTGGAATGCATGTACTGTCACATGTAAATAAAGGGTCAGTGTGCGTTCAGGTGCACAGTTACAAGCACAGAAAAAAATCTCAGACTTCAGTGCCAGCCAAGTCAATGTGTGCCTTTGATTGTCATGGGACAAGAACTCCTCCCTGCTCCTGGTTACACAGAGGGAGCGGAAATCAGCAGCTGTCCCACTGCACTAATTCCCTCCCTTTTAGCCTTGACTTCAGGAGACTGAAACAAGATGCTCATGTGTTTCACCATAAGGGAAGTGTTAAAGCTGGAAGGAGGATGTTACATTGAAGAGCCTGATTCTGAGAATTTGCTTCTCCTCCTGTTCCCTGGTGCCATTGCAGATTGCTGTTAAGCAGGCTGCCAGCAGCCCTTGGAGCTTCCAAGACCGCTTCGTGCAGCCCCTCAAGGACACTCCAGGTGTTCCAAGCAGCTCTCAAGACACAGGAAGGTCAGTACATTAAGAGGATACTGTTCAACCCCATGACCAGCATACATTCTCTGGGGATCCAATCACAGAAAAAGAGTGCCAGCACACTGGTTCACAGAGCAGGAGGATGCTGATAGAAACTGAAATCTTCAGTGGTTTGTGTCAACGTGCTGTCTGTGAACTGCAGTGGCTGAGAAGAGATAAATTGCACCTGACTTGACCATTTCTGCTGGAGAATTGGCGAAGTTTGATGGGTACAGTTGAGTTT
Organism: Cisticola juncidis; assembly: GCA_013400215.1. Taxonomy (NCBI): domain Eukaryota; kingdom Metazoa; phylum Chordata; class Aves; order Passeriformes; family Cisticolidae; genus Cisticola; species Cisticola juncidis. Next base: position 18,758 of record VXBR01006647.1, read on the forward strand.
AGAATTTAAGGAGTTGAGATTTTAGCTAAGGAAGAGAAGCAGTTCGTATTAGGATTTAAGTTAGAAGAGTAGAGATGAAGTTAAAGAGTTAATCATTATTAGATGCTTAAGCTAGAGCTCAGGCAATATATTACTTGCTTGTTTTAGTTGTGTTTGTAGAAGGAAACAAGACGGATGAACCATTGTGATAAAGAAGGAACCATGGCTGCACCTGGACACAGAAACTAACTGGAACCAGGAAAGAGACCTTGGACTATGCCCAAAAAGTCACATAGCCTGCCAACAAGATGAAAGTGAAAAGTTCACTGCAAGGAAGACATTTCTGACTTCATCCTTCAAGGCCACTGACCCATTTCAAAGATCACCAACTCGATTTGAGAGAAGAATGGCACAGGTGTAAAGGACTTCGAGCTTAATACAAATCGGGGGTAGGAGGTGCTAGGATTATGGAGATGTACAAGTGTTTTTGAGTAACTGAATGAATATATAAGACATTTGTAGATAAATAAAGGGCTAGAGCTCTGTGATTTTTGCATATGTCTTTGGGAGAATACTCACCGTGCTGCCCGATAACTAAATAAACATACCACTTTCTAACTTTAACTAGTTAGAGAGTCCTTTGTCCGTAAATTTATCTATTTCATTTGTTTCACAGTGAGTGAAGAGAGACATCTGAGGTGCTGCTTTGTCAGAGGGCCCTGCTGGATCAGACACCTGTATCTCTGCACCAAAGCCCTGAAATACTCTACCAGGTTACTTTGCATCTGCAAGCACTTTTGACACTATTATTAGGCTGTTTACAATTACAGTAAAGCAATATAGTCATGAGTGGGGTTAAGAGAAGGTATTCTCAGGCCTGTCTTAACCCCAGAGTTTGCATGAAAGACACAATTGGGGTTAAACAAGGAATTTTTAGCAGAATGTTTTTCTCAGCACAGACAGTCATGGCTCCATCATGACTAAGCTCTGCTGGAGAAGCATTTTTATTTTGTCACAGTAGTCTTGGGGTCTGGAGTTCTTTCACTGTATGGTTCTGTGGCTTCTGACCTTGCACGTGGGGAGAGATGCAGTCCATACTACTGTCTGGTATTTTGTTGATGCCTCCACAAGCTGTGCTTTCACAGCTTAATTTGAGCTCCATGGAATGTAAAGATGATGAAGTACAGATAATTTAAACCTTTACCCCAATAACTGATGGCAGTGCTGTGTTCCCCTCCCCGCTTTCCACCCTTCGCTGGATTTAATTCCTAGACGAATGACAGCAGGCAAAAAAAGCTCCAGCCTCTCACTGTTGGTCTCTTCTTTGTCTCTCTCTCTTTCCATCTCAGCCAAGCCAGCCAGTTAAATATTGTGAGACAAAAGCAGGTAAATCTTTTTCTTCCGTCAGGCGGCGCAGACAACATCCACTTGCAGATCCCATTCCACAGCCCTGGGCTTACCCGGCTCTGCCATTCAGATGTAGAGCGGGTGCCAGCCAGGGAGCCTCAGGCTCCAACGCTTGCTAATCGCTCATGAATGCATGTGCAAAAGCCCGTCTTGGAGAGAAGCAGAGGGTGTAGACGTGGGGGCAAGGGCCAGGCAATGGGGGGAGCCCTGTCTCAACCCCTGACAGATTTGAAAACTCAGTACCATTTTTCCTACTCCTAGTATTCCACTGTAATTAGATACTTGCATCACAGGTGATATCGGCTCCTTTGGGGATTTCCTGGGACTTATTAAAAACCCAGATAGCACAGATTTGGCACAATGAACTGCTTGAAAAGTATGTGCTAACTTGGAAGAATTAGTCTGTGGGATGTGTTAGAAGCACTTCCAGACTGTGCCCACTTGTGGCCTGCAGTGTGATTACAGCCACCCACTTGGCACATAATCCTCATTAGTTCTGTCCTGCTATTCATTTACAATGGGGACATACATGGGATCATCCTCAGATGAGAGATGTGAGAGAAAGCAGGTGCCACAGTAGAGCACGAGATTTAGCCACTACTTCAGTGTCCTGCTAGAGCTGAAGGCCCTGGCAGCACTGGATTTTGTAGGAAGCTATCCCTGTGAGAATGAGGAAGACAAAGAAGCCTCGGGGGAAGGGGAAAAAAAACCCCTGCTGTGTAATTTCAAAGTTCATAACTGGTGTGGGTTTGGAGAACAGAAGACAAAGTGCTTGAAGTAGAGCAGCCTTTTGAGGAGAGTGGGGGAGGTGGCTCATGCCATGCACAGGGCTTTGGAACAGTGCAAAATCCAGGATTTGTCATTCCCCCCTTAAGGTGAAAACAGCAGAAAGCATTTGAAGACAGCTCTGTCTGTGCTGTTTGCTTTTAGTAAGAGGACTACTAACTGAGCCTGTGGGAACACTCACATCAGGGATAGCAGGGAGAGGGGAGGATTTGAGCAGAGAAGTTGCTTGGAAGGTTTTTACCCGTTATGCACATCTTTCCATGTTCCCCTGGAGTCTGCATAACCCTGGCTCCAGGCTGCCTGCAAGAGATTGCTCCATATTCCAGCTGATGGGCACTGATGCTTCTTGAGGTGAGTGCTTACAGCAACAGCACTCTGGCGTCATGTGCAGAGCAGGCATGGATGAAAGATTGGTAAAGAAAGAACAGACCTATCAAACCCTGGAAATTCGTGTTCTCACTGGCCTGCTTCCCACCTGCTTTTTGACACGCAGATTTCTTGCCTTTTCAGGGAGGCCCTTGGCTTTGTGCCATGGATGGCCTGTGCCAGTCTGCCCCTGCACTGCTAACAAAGGGCCACATCACCCAGTAATTCTCAGGGCATTGACAGACTGAGCTGTCAGGGGGAGGGAGAAGATTTGTCCTTTTCTCTACCTGCTCCCCTAAAGAGTCAAGAGAAAGGAAAACTGTATTTTAATATGAATGAGGGCCTAATTTTTTGTTATTCTTTCTTGATTCCCTTCTTTCTACAGTCTGTCATCTTAGGTCCAGACTGCAGGCTGTGACCGTGCTACAGGGGACGGGCTGTCCAGAGCCAAGGGCTGGGCAAGTACAGGTGTGCAGGGCAGGAGTGTTTTCATCCGCCTAACTTGGGGAGTGCTCACTTACAACAAAAATAAAATAATAAAATTGAAGGTGTCTGCTTCGGACGAAATCTCAGACAAGCTCAACAGCACAGAAGGCAAGGATTTCTGGTTGTCTTCCCCAAGCACACACATCGCTGTCAGAGGGTGGTGGTTCCCAGGAAAACCTCCGAGGGGCAGTGGGGCTCTGGCCACGATTGCCTGTTCGCTGATACCGAGCCAGCGCCCTGCTGCCTCGCTGAGCACCACCACCGTGAGCAGAATGGCACAGCGACACGCGGTGGCACTTCACAACATTTACCAAAACACAGATGACTCACGTTACAGCCAGCTGCTGCCGGCAGGAGAGCGCCTAATCTAGGTAAAATTTGAGACAGTCTCTAGCACTGTAACATTATACTGTTGACCAAAATGAGTTGAGCGATGCCCTGAATTTCTGATCCAGTGGTGTGAGCCCAGCCTCCATCCATGTAAACTGGTGGTTTTGCATCACTTCAGGGCAAGCTTGAGCTCCAGCCGTCTGAAGGTAGTGACCCTGCTGAGCATAATGGGAGATCCTTGCAGGGGGAACTTCCTGGATGAAACACCTCCCAGCCACAGTCCTATCTCACTGTGCTTAGACAAAGAGGCCAAGAGTGCTCTTAGACCTGAGATTCTGTCTCTGCTGCTGAAGCCACTGCAGAAGGGGTTTGTTGGAGCACACTACACCCCAGTGAGCAGCTGCATTCAGTCCCATATACTTGGTAGGAAAGATGTGTGCTAATGCCTTTACAAACAATTTAATGGGTGAGGGTATGGGTGTCAAGAATAAGCCAACTTATTACTCACCTGACCAATGCTCCACGGTACATATGAGCACATAATGAGCTAAGAACTGGAAAAGAAGGGGGTAGCCACAGAATAAAGGGAGAGGAAGACACAATCCAGGGTCAAAAACCAAATTGTTGCTGCTATTTGGCCCTGTTGGGAAAAACAGGATTAGACTAGATCTGACCTGTGTTGCTGTTTCAGCTGTTTCCAAAAGAAACACGAGTGGATACTTGCATCTGCTCTGTGAGTCATTCCCAACAGGTATTTTTTGAAAGCACATCAGCTCTAGAGATTCATGGGCAGTATCTAGACTGATAGTGCCAATCTATTGACTGATGGTGCCACAGGCAGATGTTCCAGACCTGATCACCCAAATGTCCACATCATGTTTCCCATAACACTCCCATGTGTCTGTATGACTTTTGGATTTACCTTTGAAATATGTTTCCATGTGTATCATTTATCTGGGGGGAAATAACTTGTTTTCTTTTCTTAAATAAATTCTGACTTTACATGGTATGGTTTTATACACTTACACAAGTCTTATTTCTCTCACATTTGCATTAAAAAGAGATATATTTGGTGACCTGCTTAGAGGTATTGTTGGGGTGAGAGAGCAAATTATCCTTACTGGAAGGGGTATGTGGAAAAGATATTTGGTGGTTAAAGCATAAAACAAAGGAAATGGAGGACAAATGGGATGAGAAAACGAAAATATGAACAAAGCTATTTTTAAAATGGGAAGAAATCAAATCAGTTGCATGCTCACTACAAAGCAGGTCTGACTCTGGGTCAGAAGCTTATATATACACGAAAATTCATTTATGTATGAAAATGGCGAACTGTGAGCAGCCCTGTGCCTTTCCAAACACGCAGCTCTCCGAGGGAGGATTTGCTGGCAGAGGCGGTGTTTCTCCGTCTGTAAAGCCCTAATCCCTGTGCCGCGGTCGATGCTCGCCAGCCCTGTGCCCTCGGGCGCCCCGGGGCTTCCCGCAGCCTCTGGGGCCGCCGAGCACCGGGGCCTGCCTTGCGGAAACCCCGCGGGTTTTTCCGTCTTGGAGAGGTTTTGGCGAATTCGGAGAGGCCCCGCGGGGACCACGCGTGTCCGGGGCAGCCCTGCCAGCAGGGAACATGGGGACCGGCGGCTCTGTGCCCCCAAAGGGCAGCGGGACGGCTCCGCGTCCGAGGGAAAAATCCCTTTTTGTTCGTGCATCTGCTCTGCCAGCACCGAGAAGTGACTGCCCAAAAACCAGCCCAGCTGCCTCTGCTCGCTTTGCGGCCAGAACCAGGCTCTGGCTGTAACTCTAGCTCGGCATTTGCATCCCTTACACCTGATTATCATCTCTTCCTCTCACATTCCTAATAGTCCTGACTTGATCTGGTCCGGATTCTGAGAAACTAAATCATTAATTAGAGAGGTGATCAAAAGTAAGCCGGGCAAGGACCCTTCCTTGCTGGCTTCAGGGGACCAGCTGGGGCTCATTTCTCATTATGACTCAAGATGGGAGGTGGAGATAAATTGAAATCAAGGCAGGTCTTTCTCTGCCAGGTCCTAAGGACATTTAACAGTGCAGCAGGTTAGTAGCTACACCCCTGCCTGTGTCCTGTTTCCTTGCACTGGTGGAGGTGGGGAATTCACTTGGTGCATCACATGCCCTCTTTTGGACTTTTTCCAGGTGGTTTTCCAGGTTTTGTAACTGCTGGGCTGTGAGATCCTCCCGATAAGTTTTAAATTTCCTTAAAGTAAGCAGCGATAGCTGGGGGAGGAGGGTGGCAAGGGAAACAGTTTATTCTCCCCAAGAAGGCCATAGGCCCTAACTTCCAATCCTCAAGATCTGTAAAGCTCTTTTACAACTGCACAGTGCTCTTATCTCCTTTTGAACGTGAACTGATGATTCCCATCCCTCCTGCTGTGTAGCAAAAATAATTATTCTTTTCATTTTTGTTTTAATATATAACTTTTTACAAATACTTAAATGGCGGGGGAAAGAAGCTTGGAAAACATGCACTACAGGACTGCCTGACTCAGCCTTGGGGGAGAGCCAGCCCGGCTTTCTTTGGGCCCTCTTCCGCTCGGCACAGCGCCCGCTCTGCGGGGCCGTGGCCCCTGCCCGGATCCCTTCTGGGGCGGTGCAGCGTTATCTGTTCCGATGATGCCCGCGATCTGCAATGCAGACCCGCAAAGCCTCCGCATGCCCCGCGGCCGGCTCCGGGCCATTCTTTCTGTTCGGGTGGGGACTCGTGAGGAGAAACAGTGTGAAATGTGGGGGCGGGAGGTGTCTGCCCAGCTCTGTCCAACTCGCCCGGCGACGCTGCTCAGGCCTGCTGCCCCGGGGGGAGAGCAAGGACCTCCCTCCCGCGCCCCAGCAGGGAGCGATGCACTCATCCCCACCGTGGCACCTACAAGCCGAGCTGGCAACCGCAGCCCGATGTCCCAGCCCTCCCCCGGTCTCTGAATACCCTCGAAGTCCCTGCCCCTCCCACCCCCAATCAACCAACTTTTAACATGACAATGGCCGTGACAATACCCTCCAGCCAAGGCCAGGCTGGCGAGGATTTAAAGCATCCCCCATCTCCCCTCAGAGGGGACGCTGCTAGCAGGCTGCCGGCAGTCGCGACGATCACTTCACCTCATGCTCGGGGCTGGGGGACCCGGCCCGGCCATGAGCGCCCACCTGGCCACGCCGCCCTACGCGCCCTACCCCGGCGCGGCCAGGTATGGGGACTACTGCTGGTTCTCCGCAGGCAGCATGGACGGCGTGCCCGCCGAGGAGCCTCCGGCGCAGGACGCGCTCTCCCTGCCCGCGGCCAAGACCCCCAGTCCCTCAGGTACGCCATCGGGCTGGGCTGGGAGTGGCCGTGTGCCCCGGGGGCGGCGGGGCGATGCCCCCCGGGGGCGGTGGTGGCCGCGGCTCAGTCGCCGCTTGGCGGGGAGGGGCGGCGGGAGCTTTGCCCAGACGGGACGGGCCAAAGGGGCGAACAGAGGTGCCTCGGTTCCTGTGCCCACCTCCCCTCGCTGCGCTGCCCACGGCTGCGGAGCCCCTGCGAGTCCCCAGGGCGCCGGCAATCTTAAATTCTACCGAGAAGCTGGACTTTAAAGGTTTTGGAGTCTTCCCTGCCTTTTTTTGCTCACCCCGGTTCTCTTTTCTCCTCAGTTGACTCCCCAGCTTCCTCCAGCTCTGGGACGCTCACCCAGTACTACACCCCCGACTCCGCCACCAGCCCCACGGCCGCAGGGAGCCCGTCTCCCCACGCCTCTCTGCCGAAGGCCAAGGCGCAGGGCAAGGGTGTGGGGAAGACGGGCAAGAGCCGCACAGCCTTCTCGCAGGAGCAGCTGAAGGCCCTGCACCAGCGCTTCCAAAGCCAGAAGTACCTCAGCCCCCAGCAGATCCGGGAGCTGGCTGCCGCCCTCGAGCTCACCTACAAGCAGGTGAACACCTTGCGCTGAGCAGCGGCGGAGTTGGGGTCTTTTTTGGTGTGCGTAGTTTTCGTTTTCCTTGGACCCCAAAGACAAGTTTCTTTCATTGTCTTGTAAGTGCTACTGCTTAGGTGAAAGCCGAGGGTGCGAAAAGTTATGACTCACTCCTCTTACGTTAGGTTCCAGCACTATCCACCCACTCGGTGCAGGTGTTTGAAAGGGCCTGCAGAGCAGCAAAGCAGGGATGTGCAGTCAGGTTACCGTTCTGTAGGGACATGTGTTGCCTCTGAATGTAGGAAGACACCTGCACTGCTATGCAAGAGGCCTTTCCTAGTTGGAGTGGCACCGTGGTCTCTCCCTAGAGAGACCCTTCCTCCCCCAGCTGCTTGTGCGTGACTAAAGAACACCTCACTCGGTCGTGAGCCCTGGCCTTGGCAGAGCAGTGAGACGGTGCTGGTGCTGTACAATCTGATTTTGGCAGTTGCCTTGGCCGGTGTTTTAGGTAGGGGTTTTAAAGTCAGGGAAGATCCAGTGGTGATCTGAGAAGTAAGAATGTTAGTTTTTGTGTGTGAGCTCTGTGATTTCACACCCACTTGCATCTGCTGCACGTTGTTAGGTGCTGACATAATTTACAATATTAGAAGTCAATCAGAAACTGGATTGTAGCAGAAATAAGGATGTGTAGGAACCTCGTAAAAATTAATTTCTAACTTCTTATGTCCTTTCTGCATCACTTCAAGGTGAAAACGTGGTTTCAGAATCAACGGATGAAATTTAAGCGTTGCCAAAAGGAGAGCCAGTGGGCAGATAAAGGGATGTGTCTACCTCAGGTGAGTAAAATTCCCCATCACCACCAGTCACGGCCCTTCCAGTCTGCGGGGAGAGGTGTATCATGTCTAATTCAAACCATGCTCAGGACTCAATATTACCAAGGCAGTTGTATTTCTTGTAAGAGGGCTTACTCGTTTGGGTCGGTTTTCCCCCCAGCGTGGCGTTCCCAGGCATGTAGCTCTGGAAGAGCCTGTCATCTCTGCTATTACTGCTCTACTTGGGAGCACAATGGGCATGAAAAAGGCGCTATTTGTGCGGTTTGGGAGGAGGGGCTGGGGGCGAAAGGAGGACCCATCGAAAAGAATGGGCCATTGGTGTGGTTCTGCACTGCTGAACGACTTTCTTTGTCTCCCAGAATGGGGTTCCTCAGGCCGCATACCTGGACATAGCACCGTTCCACCAGGTCTTCCCTGTCAGCGCGGGAAGGAACTTCCAGGCTGTGCCCAACGTGCACCAGGCTTACAGCAGCGGACAGACTTACGGGAACGGGCAGAACCTGTACCCATTCGTGTCTGTAGAGGATGAGGGGCTCTTTGGAAAAGGTGGGACAAGCTGCAACACCCAGCAAACCATGGGTTTATTAAGCCAGCAAATGAACTTCTATCACAGCTACTTTGACAATATAGATTATGTCAGTGTAGAGGGAGAAGACCCCTTCAACTTCCCAAGCACCTCTGACACTGTCGCACCATTTTCTAGCTCTCCTGCACAGAATCAGTGTCAGTTACCTTGGCATCCCATGGGGGCCCAGAGTGGGTATGAGTCTCAAGTTTAAATTGTTCTTTTTCTCCCATCTCTTGGATTCACCCATGGGATTCCCACGGTTTTGACTCAGGGATACATGTTCTATTCGTTTTTCTTGCCCCTTCTCCACTACTGAGTTTTTAACTACTGGAAGGGGCTCAGCACCCTGCTGCCTGGAGCTAGTTTCCTGTTTAAGTGTGCCTGTCTGTTCATAGCTAACCCTTGGCAAAGATGCTTTGGGTATTAAAGAGATTGAACCTCATTCATTGAGGCTAGTGTGCAATGTTACAGCTGTGAGCAGTAGATGTTGTTACAGTCGTTTTTTGTTCTAGTCTCACCTTTGCTGTCTCTCCAGTAGGTGACCTCTGATCCTTGCTCTGTGTGTGTTGCCACAGAGCTCCCACTGCAAATGAGGTGAATATTTGTTGTTGCAGAATAATTTTACATATAGTCTGGATTTTTTGCAGTGTTAACAAGCATGTGTTATGTTATGTCCATATTCTGTTTTATTGCTTTTTTTGCCTAATGTTCAATGTTCGTAATGTTCAATGTTCTTACAAAGTTGTTTGAATTAAAAATAAATAACTTTATTTTAATATGGTGACAATGTCACCAGCTTGCATTTGAACAGCCGGCTATGAGAGTGGTTATTCTGTCAGCCTGTTTTTAATTTGCAGATGTGTAGCCTAGTGCAAGGAGGGTGGGGGAGGCACCAAGGCTAGGGAACTGGACAAGCTGCTGCCTTGAAGTGACATGTAGCCCTGTAACGCCTTTATATTAGCCCTTGGACAGCAGTGCTTCCAAAAAGGTATTTAAAGGAGGATGGAGCGAAAGAAAGAGTCCTAGATATTGTGTGGCCTCCTGCAGGTGCTCCAGAAGGTCACAACTATGGAGGTCTGGAATTCCACGTAATTAAATATGCAGCTCTGTTGTGGTTCTTGTACTGACCTACATGGCAACAAAAGACTGACAGTAAGTAACTGCATCTCCTGCCTCCAGCACTGAAACAAAACCAGAACCAAGCCGCTCTATTTACTCATAATCCAAACTAGCAGAAATTGTGTTTGAGTTTAATCCCAGGTTCTTTGAAGTACATTACACCACCGAAGCCCTTCATCTGCTCAAAAGGGGTAATTCAAGGGGTACTCCCACCAAGCACAATTAGCTAAACTGGCAGCTGACTGCTCAGGCTCAAACTGCTACAGGTCCTTTGCTGAGCAGAACCTGCTTGTGCGGTTGCAAAAGCATAATCCTCTCTTTCCTTTTGCAACGCTGCAATCCTCTGCTCCCCAGGCAAAGCACAATAGGTACAGGAAGGAGAGCCTGTGTAGAGAAGGACAAAAGAATGAGTCACTTACTTAACGTGTGTGGGCTGCCAACCTGAAAACAGCAGAAAAAGGTAAGTCTGGCCCCGGAAGAAAGGGAAATGCCAGGTTCACATGGTTTTCTGTATTACAGAACAAGACAATCCTTTCTCATCCAGATGGGAGATTTGTATCCCAATAGCAGTGTGCATGAATTCTGGGTAATACTCTTGCAATAGTATCCATTTCAACAACTGCCTTGAAAAAATTAAACTGAACCATATAAATCACCTATAAAAGTCATACATACTATGCCTTGTCTTTCACATTCTAAATTAGCAGCTTATGTTTTTGGGGTTAAGATACAATCTTTAAATAAGGTATACAGATCTTTGCAGAACAATTGCAGATGCCTGCTGCAGTTTACCTGTGCTGCTGGGTATGTTTTATTTCCATGTGTCTGCTGCAAAGGTAAGGAAACAGCCAGAACTCTGCTGGCAGATGCCCTTTTACAGAAAGATATTGTTGCTGAAACAGCCCCAGGGCCGAGAATGATTGCTCTGCATGTTGTGGTTTGTGTTTCTCCATGTACTGGGGGAGTGTTCTGTGAAAATTGAGTGTTCCCTCATGGCTGTTATTCCCCTCGTTGCTCAGCCTGGGTTTGTGTGTAGGTTTGGCAAGCACATGTAGCCAGAGGGAACAGGTGGAGCAGCTGTTGTTCGAGTTTTGGAAGGTGGGCTGGAAAGGACTCCTAGTTGCTCAGGAAGAGTTTCTAGAGCCTGTGAAATTAAAAGAGACTGCCTTTCTACAGAGCTGGTGATCTCTTCTGTTACCTTCACATGCCTGAATCACATCTCCATATGAAATAACTGCACAGGTAATTGGGCACTACTACCAAAACTGGTAGAGATGCAGGTGCCTCCAGCCTCATACTTGCAGAAGTGTTGGTATCAGTTTCTTGGAGGAAGTAAGTACATGCCAGCAAAAGCTCTTTTTGCTAGGATGCATTACACCTCTATTAGGACTGCTGCTTCTTATGACTGTGCTGTCTAACAGTGACTTCTGCACTCTGCAAATGTGATTTGCCTTGCCAGCAAATCTTTTAGGATCAAGCTGTAAGATTATTTAGACCTCTTCAGATGTGTTTCAGCTTGTGGGAATATAATCTTCATGCACAATATCTGCAGTGACAAAAATGCTGTGGATTTAGTTCCAGTGATGCAGAGAATCCAACCTAAACAGAAGAAATTGGGTCTGGTACAGATAATGTAGACCAGGATTTTATTCTGTAGTTCACTGGGTTTCAGCTGTCTCACAGGGAAAATACCAAGCAGGTAGAGCAGTGCAAGCAACCTCATTCCTTGCTCTCCATGTCAATGTGGCCTGCAGGGGTTTTACAAACTACATGTTTCTTCTGAGTGATCCATGAGCAAGGGCTCACAGCCTCCGTTGTCTCTCCAGTGCAGATGAAAGTAATGATCTTTGCTTTAACAGGCTCTTCCCTGCAGGCATATGTAAACATATTTAGTTATCTAACTGTACCACATGACTGGAAGGCTGAGCTAACAGGGTTTCAGAAATTTTCAGTCAAGCATTGCCACACATCTCTTGCCTGGCCCGTCATCAGAGGGCAGCAGTATATTGGCTGATAATGAATAGTCATGAGGTATGAATGACTCTAAATCATCACACTTGGACATTAAAAAAAAGGAAAAAAACCCTGACAACAAAAAAACAAAACCCCCAAGAAGTCACAATCTCAAGTCTTTTTCCTACCTGTGAGGGCCATGTAATCTTCATGCTGCCCAAAGTTTTGAAGAGTACCCTCGGGTCATATCTGGGAATCTCTTTCATAACCAGGCTAGCATTAATTTCTCATACTTGACAAAAGTCCATCTGCTGTCTACCAGCTGGAGAGTGTCCAAACCATTAGCTCTTTTACAAATTACACCATTGGGGCATCTGCTTAGGTGAGCCCCAAGATCCAGCTAAGTCACTGCTTAGATACTAGAGAAAGCCCAGAAAAGAAATCAAGTCCCCAGTTTCCCTCTGGCTGGCTGAGGGACTCCTTCTACCAGAACCTGCATTCCTGCTGTTTTTACACTGTACACTGGGAATGAGCTCCTGATACCGCAGACATCAATGGTCTCCCTTCCTGGAAGCTGCTTACTTGCCTGTTGGAATTACTGCAGGCTTTTGGACTCCATAAGCACCTGTGGCAATAAGGTCTGTCTTTGGATGGTGACCTCTGGAAAACTGTGTCTGAGGAAACCGTAAGATTTGGTAATGTTTGTTTGCACTACTTTGCTGAAGGTCAATAGCAGGGAGATCACAGCTGGTGCTCATACAGACAGCAGCTTTCTGCAAGCCAGTCCCGGAGCCTCCACAGCACAATCCTGCCTGTCCTAAAGCATCTCTGAAGGAGCAGGGCATGACAGGTGACTCCTTTTCCAGAGACTTATTAGTGAGGACCAGCCATCAAGCTCAACTTTTTTCATCTACGGCAGCCTTTGCTGGGTTGTCATGTAAAAGTTTTGGGTTGTGTTCAGGTAAGTAAACAGAACTGTTAGCTTGAGAGGAACTGAAAATCATCTTAAATCTGCTGTGAAAGCCCTGATAATTGCCGCTATTACAGTCCACCCTCCCGATGATCGCCAGCACCTTTTCAGTCGACTTAATTGTTCCCCGCCCCTCTGATGGTTTCAAGAACAGTCTTGCCCATCCTTAGCCACTTGCTGGTTGTAGGGGAAGGGGTGGGGGCTGTGCCAAGGTTATATGACTCCCATCCAAAAGGCCTTATCTTTCCCCAAATCACGCTGGCCACGTGTTGTGGTTCAATGCCAGGCAGCAAATAAACACCATGCACTTCACTTGATCACTCTCCACTACTGGGGTGGGGGAGAGAATCAGAAGACTAAAAGTGAGAAAACTCGTGGATTGAGATAAAAATATTTTAATAGGTAAAGCAAAAGCCGCACACACAAACAAAGCAAAACAAGGAATTACTTCACTCCTTCCCATAGGCAGGCCCCCTTCAGGACAACAGAGCCCCATCCTGTGCAATGATTCCTTAGAAAGACAAACTATCACTCAGGATGTCCCTCTCTTCCTCCCCCTATGCCATATGGTATGGAATATGGGTCAGCTGTCCCAGCTGTGTCTCCTAACTCCTGCACCCCCAGCCTTCTCGCTGTCAGGGAGATAAGGAGAAACAGAAAAGGCCTTGACACTGTGCAAGCCTTGCTCGGCAGTAATGAAAACATCTCAGCATTATGAACTTCATTCTCAGCACAAATCCAAAACACAGCCCATCCTAGATACCGTGAAGAAAATTAACAAACATAGCCAAAGTCAGCACACCGTACAGTTCACAGTAGAGTCAGAGTGTGCTGAGGGATTGGGAGAGGGAACAAGCAGCTGTAAGGTACAGGGACATAAATCAGCTTTGCCTCTTATTACTCCAGTCACAGAAATCACTGCCTTCATTTTATGCTCTTTTTTTAACAATGGCAGCTACTTCACTGCATTAAGAGAAATTTGTTATCATCAAAGAGTGATAGAAAACCTGTGACTCAGGGAACTGGAGGCCTGTTTTACATACACTTTGCTACACACATGTGGTTTTAGGTATTTAGACACTTATATAGTCAAATTTAGAAATGATAGTGCCTCCATGACAGTCCCCATATTCAATATTGCTAGTTAGGGAAAATTCTCAGGATGGGTGATGGTTACACACCTGTTTCTTTGACTCGAGGTATCTGGTATTGCCAAGGGCTGTGAAACTGATCCACTAATAACACAGAAGAATTTCTGTTTATAATTTCAGCACTAAATAACAATGGCATACGGTTGCTATGGCTGTTTATGTTACATCTGATTTCTATATTGCAATGCTCTATTGCAGTGGGAAAAAAAGATACATAAAAATACATAATGCATTTCAAAAATACTCTTTTTTTATTTGACAAATTGAATGCACTGTTAGGTTTTCTCAAGGGGAGGCACAGAAAGATAGACTAGGATGGGCTTATATGATCATCTTACCAGCCTTTCATGCAAGCTACTTGTCCCATCTTCCTTTATTAGACACTTCATCAATTCACCTCATGGCTGATACACAGAATTGATGGTTTACACTTCAGATGGATAACTGGCATGTGGCAATAACTTCTCCATCTTCAGTCACAGGTACGTGGCCAGCACCTCTCCACAGAGCCCCTGGCTTCACGTGTTACGTACACACAACTGTACAAGCGATATGTAGAAACGAGATCCCCAAAGAAATCTGTGCTTCCCCTTAAGACAAGTTACAAGATCCATAATTAAGGAGATCCAGGGCATAAGCTGGGTAGCCAGATCGTGGGCTCTGCTATAAGGGAGCTTGGTTGTCCGTGCCCATCAAGGAAGGAATGTGTGTGTGCACATGTATGGGCACAGAAATGCAGGCTCTGTGTGTGTGTACCTGGGCAAACGGGTCTCTGCACAGCTGCGTGTCTGCAGGCACACACTTGGATGCCAAAACAGGTTCTAGCTACAAGGTGCCCCTGAGGTGGACAGCACACGAATAACAAAGGGAGAGATGAGAATAAGACTTGATTCCTGGCTGCCCAAACACCCCATATGCACAGTGCTTAGGAATGATAAAGATGATGGCCAGCAGTGGTTGGGAAAGATGCCCCCATAGTGGCTGAGTGGTGAAAATTACAGCCATCGCCTGTCTTTGAGCCTGGATATTCCACACTGCCAGGATAGCTGTGGTAAAAGTCCACTTTGTGCTGGGCAATGAAGCCCACTGTCTGCTGGACACTGCAGGTGCCCCCGCCTTTGCTGAAGACTCCTCCGTCCTCGCTGGTCATGATTGTGTAAGCGTTCTGCCCTGCTCCATAGTGCTGACAGGGGGCAGGCACGGTTTGGATGTTGCCAGCTGCGGTGAGGGGGTAGCCCTGGTGGAATTTGGGGTGCACGTCCAGGTAAGTACCAGTCTGGAAGCTACTCTGAAAGGGAAAGGCAGAGAGTCAGAACACATAGCTTCTCCACTGGTGTCCACAGGCCTGACACGGAATGAGGCTCTGTCCCTTCACATTTCATATTGTCTATTGACCAGCAGCAAGGGCATGGAGGGCAAGAAGAACTATGTCCACTCCCATAGCTCAGGGGTGGATACACAATCATATTTATATTCATATATACATGGGAGGAAAATAGCTTTTTCCTGGAAACATTTCTGTGGCATAGCCAGCCCACTGCTGGGCTACCACCAGTACAGAGAGTGGTGCAAGTCTGTGCCTCTGTGCTGAGCAAACAGGAGGCCGGGTGCACTCACACTCGTTTGCTTAAGTTGCCCCCATGGAGGAAATAAGGGACTGATCTGCCCAGACAGAAGAGCCACGAGGAGCCATGTGCTGCTCTCTTACTTGTGTCAGGCACTGAGCCCGTTCGCTCCACAGGCTGTGCTTCTGGCACCTTTTCAGCTTCATCCTTCGGTTCTGGAACCAAGTCTTCACCTGGGTGGGGAAGGGAAAGCAGAGAAAATGTCATCCCCCTCAAAGGAGAGGGATGAACAAGTGTTACCAAATTCACAAGCAGGAAGAACCAGAGGGAGAGTGACCAGATGGCAGAGATACATGGGCAGCAGCAGATAAAGCCTTTAAGAACTCCTGGGGGGGTGTTGCCAAGGGGAGAGGTCTGTCTAGCAGCCTCAGCAGGTGGCTAGTGCAACTGTGTGGTGGGGGAGGGGGGGCTCAGTGTCAAGAGACAGGGATAGTTGTGACAAATCGAGTAATTTCAATCATGGAGGTGAATGACTGGTGTAAATCAGATCCACCAACACCTCTACAAGCCCCCTGCACTGCAGGCAAACTTTTAAGATACTGTTTCTGCATATTTGCGAACAGAGAAGGGACAGGCTTGCTCCTTGAACCCAGCAATTCCCAAATTCAGAGCCCCTTGCTGGGGCGAATTCCAGGGCCATTTGCCCCCGGGCTGTGTCTGGGCTGTGAAAGCAGCCTTTGCAGGGATGTGGATTGAAGGGAAGAGCAGACTGTCCCACCTGTCTTGTTCCTGACAGAACCAGTTCAGTGTGTGCTGTATGTGTTCACTTACAATGCACGTATAACTTTTTTAGTCCCAGGGCATCCAGGCCATCATGCCCAGATCTGAGATCCAAATTTCGGGCAGATTTTGGATTTGTAACTGTGAGGCCTTGTGCCCCATTGCCCAGCACCCCCTGCTTTAGGAAGGCATCACTGCAGGCAGCATGATTTCACTGCACACAGCCTACCTGGGGATCAGCAGAGACTCTAAAGGGCAGTGATGTGTGAACCTAGCAGCACCCACCGGGAGGAGGGAGCACGTGTCAAGCAGCCAGGCAGTGCTGAGTGTGGAGCATTATTAGATATTGACAAGATAAGCCCTGGGAGACACTAGCAAGAGCTTTCAGCATGTCACAGCCCCGTGATTCAGGGAACAGATGCATGCCAGGCTTTCTGTGAAGTTCACAGCACATTAAAAATTCTGTGAAGTGCTGTCAAGCCCAGGGTAGAGACTGTGGAGAACAACATATTCATCACTGGGTTTGCAATTCTACTACAGGTGTTGGCAACAGAACCCTTAAGTGACCCTCGACTCAGGAGGCCCAAATGAGGTGCCACTGACCCCTCTATCTGCAAAAGTGCTTCTGATCCCTGGGCATGAATAAGCAAGGGAGCAACTGTTCGCTGGCACCTTTCCCTCAGTCCCTGCTGGGGACTCATCTCTCCATCCTGGCACTTCCTTACGTGGCCACTCAGCCACTGTGAGATGGATACACTGTGGGTCAAAGTCTGTGTTCACCTGCTTGTAGGTGAGCCCCAGGGCAACAGCCAGCTCTCGGATCTGCTGGGGGCTGAGGTACTTCTGGCTCTGGAAGCGCTGGTGCAGGGTTTGTAGCTGCTCCTTGGAGAAAGCTGTACGGCTCTTGGTTCTCCTCATCCCCTCCACGCCATATTCTCTGCCCTTCTGAGACTTAGCTGTAGGCTGTGGGGACAAGGATGACGAGTGTGGACTGGTGGCTGAATCTGGTGTGAGTTGGCTGAAATTCCCAGAACTGGATGAAGCTGGGGATACTTCTGTAAATAAAAAGACAATGAGAAAAGGTGTAAGAGACAAAACATTTAGCTGTAAGGGTACGAACATGCTCCCTGCCTGCTGTAGAGCTCCTTGCCTACCAGACAGGAGCTTTCTTGAAGCAAAGGCTTGTGTGACCCTCCTTTCTGCACGGATCTGTAAGCACAGACAAATACACTGAGAGCAAGCAGCTTCCCAGCTCAGTGCCCTCTGGGATGCTCGTGGCTCCTTTTTGTCAGGCAGAAAAGTCAGGGCAGGGAGTGATGCAAGAGCGTGGTGCACATTAGTTCACGGTGAGCTGTCCTGCTCCAGAAGGCCTCAGTAATATTTCAGTTTGGTTGTGGTGTCAAAAGGCCTTGTCATGACTGCAAGCATAGCTCTGGGTTGCTGGCTGAGCTCCCCAAAACTGCCTGCCCAGCAACTCCAAGGCACTCAAGAGAGACAAAACAACCTCTGACCAGGGTGTACCTCAGTGGGGCAGAGCAGCCACTGCTCACAGTGAGGGCAGCAGGTGAAGAGCATCAGGCACTGGATATTGGCTCAGTCCTGTTTGCCTTTGTCTCCCACCACAGATCGTGCCACTGCTGGAGACATTGTATGTGGAAGGACCTGTTTGTCTGAGAGGGGCTTTTGGTAAGAGAAGAATGAAGGAGAGAAATTTCACATGGAACAGGAGAGGAAGAGGAAAGGTGGATGTGTGGAATAGGTAAAAGGAGGCAGCAATCCTGTATCAGGGACATAGGGGACAAAATTCAAGAGTGCAGAAGAGAGCATTCAAGCCCCCTCTCATTTGTCCTGGAACATCTCTTAAGGGGTCTCTGTTGATGACAAAGTTGAGATAAAGATCTAAAGGAAAAGCTTCCTGGACAATCTGGGCTCCTAGTGAAGACAAAACCTGCCAAGATGCAAAGTCATTCAGGCTGCAGGAATAAGAAAACATGCCAAATTATTAGGGTCTGAGAGATGCGGAGACCTTCTCAGGCCAGCCTGACTGAAGGGCTGTGATACCAGTCACTCCTTTTTCTCCTAACTATAATGATGACTCTGCCCACCCCTCCCTCCTCCTCCAACTACTCCTCTGCAAACTGTCCTGCATGGTCCATCCCCTCTCCTCCTACTGGAAGTGCAGTGAATGGGGCAGTGCCATTTCAGTACACACCTTCTGACTATTGAGCCCAACCAATGTCTGCCAACCTCCTTACCTGTCACTCTGAGAGCTGTGACACTGAGACACCCTCCTCAGCCTCCAGAACATGTGTCCAAGCAAAGCACTGATGTCACCTGGAGGAATGGTCTTCCCACCCATCCTACAAACCCTTCCCTTCTTCTGTCCTAAGCTGAGAGTCTACTAAGCAATCACTCAAAAGCCTTGGAGTATTGTTGGACCTCAGAAAGGTGGTCCCATCTGTGGTAGTGTAGTAGGGTTAGATTGCAGAGCCTTGAGGAAGCTGAACATCTTGACCTGGCTGCACAGGAAGCTAAAACTTCGTGTGGCATCACAGGGAGCTTGGCTTCTGCAAGCTGTGCAGTAAAAACCTTACAAGGAGGAAATGAGGATGCTGGAAACGTGGGCCTGGAAAACAGGAAAATCTCCTGCTAGACAGGAACCACAGTGAGACACTGTAGAACTAAAGCTCCACCGGGCTGCTGCTTGACCCATCATCCCAAAGCCCCATGAAATGCATCATGTGCAGCTGGAGCTCAGGACAAAAGTGCTCCCTCTCCCATGAGAAGAGAGTAAAGGAGAGAGGAACAAGAAACACAAACGATAGTGCAACAGACATGAACATGAACGCCTGTGACACACCCACTCCCAAAGCCCCTGACATCTGTAGGCCTTGACTTGCACAACTGGGCTTTCTCTGAGAGAGGCCTGAGAGTGTTTGAGGATGGGGTTAAAGTCTGTATACCAAACCCAACAGGGGCACGGAGGAGTCCATCTGCCCGCTGCCTTTGTCAGGAGGCAGCCTGTAGAGAACCCAGGCCTTTCTCCAAACTACACGGCAGGTAGTGCCAAGTAGCCACAGGCACTCTGCCTGAGCCTGTAGCCTTCCGTAGCAAATGGCAGCTTGAAAGTGGGGCTTGAATGTGGGGCTGGGCGAAAACCTGCTCTTACCAGCTCTTCTATTGCCACTCACTGGAGTGGGAGAGGAATGGCAGGAACAGAGAATGTCACTGCGGTGACGCCTGGGAGGTTTTGGATAAAAAGGGAAAGGCAAAGCAACAAGAGCACGAAAAGAAGAGGGAAATAGAGGAAAGTGGCAAAATGAAAGAAGCAGTGAGTAACAACGCCAGATTTAAAGGAGCAGATCTCCCAGCACCCCGTGATTTAGAGCAGGCCTTGGCTCGTCATTTACAAGCACGTAAAAGGTGCAAGGAGTTTGTACGGGGATGAGGGATGCCACAAGAAGTGTCTCCAGGATCTGTTTCTCTCATTATAGCATTTAACTCAAAGGAGGCCCAGGCATTCCCGCACCAAGAACCAGAACTTCCATAAGACTGAGCTGTCACGCTGCCCTTCATCCTGGAGCCCAGACCTGACAGTGCCTTTTGAGGTTTAGGAAACCAGTTGGCAGTCACCCCAGAAAAGTAGCCTGGAAAGGTGGTGTGAGTGGCCAGGGTCACCTCTCCTCCTCGCCTACCACACCTCAGTTTGTCTAGGTCACCCACTAGGAAACCAAGGCAGCGAAAGAGAAAAATCCGCTCGAAGTCATCTGAGCCCGACCTGGGAGCAGCGCTATCCTGGGGATCACGTCCAGGACTGAGCGGCAAGGCCTTACCTGCTGTGTGCCTGCTCCCTGCTGCCTCCGGGGGCTGCCCGGCCGCGGTGATTCCGTGTCCCGCCGGGCCCGGCGCGCCCCAGCACAGCCCCAGGTAGCGCAGGGCGNGCCCGGGACCGTAATATTCACCGTGGCCCGCTCCTCCGGGCCCTTTGTCATGTTAAAGAGGCCGATCGGTGGGGTGGGACAGAGCGGGGGGGAGGGAAAGTGGCTCATGGCATCAGGGCTGAAATATGTCCCCTCCGAATTCTTCCCATTCTGCAGGTTCCTCAGTCACACCTGAGCAGGGTCTGACCCAGAGGCCCTGGACAGCTCCTCCTGCTCGCTTCTTTGGGCTCTGCTGAGCTTGTCCGGGCTCCAAACCCCGTGAGCGCAGATGTCCCGTGCAAGGCATCCCGGCCAGTGCCCGCCGCGGGGCAGTGCACAGGAGCCCAGTCTGGTGCTGAGCTGCTCCACTCCGTGCCACCAAACCCACGCCCTGCCCCGGCGTCATGGGCAGGGTTCTGAGACCTTTACTTTGTGGCTTGTGTCACACTGACACCCCCAAGACCCACAGACACCCCCTACTGACCTGGCAGCACTTCCCAGACTCTTGGTGAAGATGTCAGAGATGGGAGAGGGGAGAAATGAGTAAGAATTAGGGCTGGGGACTAGAACTTTTTTTTTTTTTTTTTTTTTTTTTTTACTCTGAGAAGGATTTTCCTTTCCTTCGTACAGGCCTTCGAGGGAGCCAGCTGAAAATGTGTTTGGCCCATCTTCAACAAGCCTGTGCCAGAGCAAACTCAGAAACATTGGGCAAGTCAGCTCCAACAGCAGATCTCACTTTGCGGAGCAGGCTCAGAAATCTCAGCTGGCTGGTCTCCAGGGGGACAGCCAGCAGAGGCATTTTCACTGTGGAGCTAGGAAAAGATCTAGTGTATGTAAGTTCTGCAGCTAACAGGTTTGCTTGCTTTCAAAAGCACATTCTTTTATTTGTGGAGCCTTGGCTGTGGCCTTTGCCAGGCTGCTGCAGGTTGGTTAGAACAAAGGAGATGAAGAGTTTCCTTTAAGACAGGGTTAGCTGAAGTTTCCTGACATATGGCCTACCCAAGGGGGACAGGCACCTGCAGAGTTTTCATTAAATAACTAAAAGTAAGTGAGTAAGCTACAGAATTCAGCTGTGGACCTGCAGATTGGGCTTGTTTCGGGCCCCTCCCATCTGCAGGTTTTGCTCTACCCATATTTAGGAAAAATTTTTTAGTTTAATTTCAAAGAACATTGTGAGTATCTCACTAATATCCATTTCTCAACAGAGATCTAGAAGTCCCAGAGTTAATTAAAATATTTCTTGCTGGAACCAGCCCTGCTTTGGTACCAGGACATGTACATGCCTCCTGTCAGGAACTCAGAGCTGAAGGTGCTGATCCACAGAAATGTAAAATGATTTCAAATGGACAGTCCTTTCATCCCTCTGTACCTCAATACTTCACAGATGCTTGTTGGTGCTTTCATCCCAAGCCTGTGCTCATCCCAAGCATCCCAGTACCTGCCAGGAGGACAGAGAGGGGCACCTGCTTGCTGTGAGTGCTCAAGCATCAGCAGAGAGAAGACACAGACAGGTGGGGGAGAGCAACAGAAATAGGAAGTAGAATTTAGATCAGTTTAAAAGGACATAGAATACCACTTCTACCAGGACTTGTGCTGCTGCTCCGTCCCTCATGGCAGGTCACTAGTCCTGGCTTCCCTGTCTGTAGAGACACTTTCCCATGAGGTGCAGACTGGAGGGAACTAGGGACCTGGCTAGAGTCTCTTTAAGTTGGCACTGAGTTTTATGTTTTCTGTTTGCATGAAACACTTTTTAAATTTACAAACTGCAGGGATTGGCATATCTCTGCACAAGGATGGCAGACTTTTTGTTAAATTTACTCAAAAAGCTTAAAGAAAAAAAAGGGCTTTTGAGCATATTTGACTCAATAGAAACCCAAGAATATCCTGAATATGTCAATTATGCTTAAGCAGCCTCTACAATTTGCTTTGGCTCATGTCTCCTGAATCATTCTACATTTCAGAGCTGCAGTGCCACAAGAGCTGAGATCACTGTCCCTCACATCTGCCCTCCAGCCCTAGCTAATTAAGCACCAGTTACATGAGTTGTACAGAGCTTGGGACCCCACTGGGCAGCTCCAGTGCCACCAGTCAAGGAGAATGTTATGCTCTCCTTCTTACTCATGCCTGGCCTGTTACTGTATATGGGTATTCAGATTTTCATGGCTTTAGCTGCAGTTAGGATATGAAACCAAGGCAGCAGACCTGGAAGGTATCAACATCTCTTTTAGGATTGTTGACCTGAAGGCTTAGCAGAAAGCAAAGTGTGGGTGCTGGTGTGGGTGCCAGTGGGTGTCTGTGGAGCTGTTGGGAGTTTCACTGGCTGAGCACCTCACACTTGATCTCATCGATTTCAGCTGCTTCGGGAGGTGTCTGAGATCTTTCCTACAAAGTGCCCAGGGGCCATCATAAACCAGTGCAGTCATTTGCACTACAAAGTCCCTCTGGGCAGCAGCTGGGGAGGAGGGTGGTGTCACTCCTGGGAGCACAGCCACCCCCATGGCTGGACCAGTGAATGGGGCAGCACATGGGACTCACCTCCCTGGGGGCAGAGGAGCTGAGGCAACCTCAGGGCCTCACTCCCTGTGGTTTCAGAGCAGCAGCACCACTGAGGGAGCAGCTTATGCCCCCCACAACACAGATGTGGCTTGGCATCAAACCAAGCCTGCTTGGTTTGGTACTGTTTTGTTCCAGACTGGGCCCAAATACTCACTGTTATCTGGCTTTGGTTAATTATTCAAAGGTTGTTATTACAGTTGTTTTAAGAAAAAGGCTTTGATAGTACTGTTTTATAATGTTTCTCCTTTTTTATGAAGCCTCAAACAAATGCCCTGCTTTGTTTAAACATTTGTAGGATTGCTGTGATCACTGTTGATACTAAGGGCTTAATTAAAAGACATTTTAAGAGAAAAAAACTGGAAAAATAATGCAGTTTGAAGGATAAGAAGCAAAGTAGCTGAAACATTCCCACACTGCAACATTACCACTCTGTTCCCCTTTTAACCACTTTGCTCAGCATGTTAATTCTCTAATTGTAACTTGAACTTGAATTTGCCTCTCTTAAAGCACCAGACTTTCCTCAGAAGACTTTTCTTTTGGTGACTTACAATTTCTATATTTTTTCTTTGCTTTCTGTGAGACTGTGCTGTTGTCTAGTTTAGATTCATGTGCTTGCCTGGTGTCACAATGACCTTGTACTCTTTATAAATATTGTTAATGAGTCCGCACCAGGTTTTTTTTCCCCCTGCTAACACACATGGCGTTGCTGAACTGAGAGTAGGCAGGGGAAAGGAGAATTTATTCCGAAAAATCATAAATGTGCTGCTACTTTTGGGGGGTTTAGGTGAGTCATACTGGGCTGAAAAATTCTGAAAGGGGTAAAATAACTTCCCATTGAGGGAATACAGCCAAACTTCATTTGGGTGATCATAAAAGGAAAGAAAAGGAAAAGGATTCATTGTCTCTTTTTCCACTGTTCTCAGCCTAAGGCTGGTCGGAACTGGTACTTTGCTATATGTAGCAGCCATCCAGAGCCACAAAAAAAGTAAGTTAAGACCCCTCAGGGCAGAAAGTTGTAAGGGATCTATGGTAACACCTACCTAAAAAGACCCGGGGGGGAGGGTCTAGAAAGGCTGCAAATCTTAAATAACATTTGCAAGTATTTCCTAGCTATATTCAATTTTTCCTTCTGTAAATGTAATTTAGGACACAACTTCACATGGTTTTGGTTTATGAAGGATGGGAACAGAGGGCCCCTTCTCTTAAATTACTCAGAGTAATAAAAGCCCAACTCATTTTACTGTGCAAAATTTTCATTAAAATCAGTGAAAGGTAAAAATTAAAATCTGTGCCACACCTATACGTATATGTATATATACACTTTCAAATTCTCTTCCTCTCTCCCCTTCTCTTTTTTCTTTTTATTTTTTTTTCTTCTTTTTGTTTTCTTTCTATCTGTGTAGTGAAAAAAATTATAAGGGTCAAGAAATGAATGGGCTTAGTTTCCAACAAAACAGTTTAAGACAAGCTGTTGATCATTATTGTGAGATGGATTTTTCTGCTCATACATCCTTCCTGGAGTCCTTCACACAGTCAGGCCTCAAAGAGAAGTACAGTTTGACACTTATGTCAAGAGGAAGATGAAACTGGAAAAAATGATCTGTCAGTGTTGCCAGAACTCCCACAGTCTCCTGAGTCTCACTTGTAGAATTTTACTTCCCATTTTGCCAAAAAAAAGGTGTGACAGTGTAGGCAGAAGAGAAGACCTGGACAGTATTAACACATCTACCACTTTTATTCTCATTCCAATATCTCTTGGAATGTAGTCGACTCCTCTGCTCTCACACATCCTTCAGAAAGCCCAGTCTAGCTTCTGTCTCTTGTCTTCAGGCTTAAAAGGCACCTGTGGTTGCCAGCCAAAGCAGTTTCTCTGGCTGTATGGCTACAGGTTATGGCAAATACAGCTAATTCTCATCCAGCCTGATGCTGCTGCTGTTTCCCACTTCCCAAAGTGTCTGTCCATGTGTCACCAACTGAACGAGATGTGAGAGTCCAGCATCAGAAATGGAAGATGGAGTTTGCTCCCTATGCAATATGAGTTTTCACTTTGAAGAAATAAGTTTGCATACAAAATTGCAACAAGGTTATTCTCCAGATCCACCATCTAAGTCCTCTGCAATAATGGATCTTAACTGCTGTTAATGTCATCTGTGGTATACTTTCTCCAAGAAAGGAGGAGAGGGTTTTTCTAATGGTTACTTCTTTTTTAGTACTTGAACTGTTTCCCCTTGTCTTTAACAAAATCTATGATGATTTTAAGGTGGTTATTACCACAGCACCAAGCTATCTGAAGCCTTGAAATCTCCAATCATGTTTAACCATTTTGCGTCATGCATAGCATTTTAATCTAAATGTGCATATGGAGAAAACACTCTCCTACCACTGGGAAATTCATCTGGCCCTATAGAGATGGGATCCCTACATGATATTCCCCAAAGTTGCTCCTAGGCCAATTTTCCAAAGAATTCCCACTTAAGTCTCATTTAGAACACAGCAGGTCCCCGTGGCTCCTCTGCCAGTTCAGTTGTCAATACCTGGGAGCACATCCCACTCATCCAGCACTTTGATATTAGGTTTTGACCGTGACATTTGAATTGGACGAGGCTCAAGATACATTTTCCATGTTCCTTCCATGGCTTTCACTCATCTTGCTCCACCACCAGTGGATCAGTGCACACTCTCATAAGGGAATGGTGAAAGGGTCTTCACTATCTCGTGAGGATGTGGCAGACAAAGAGATCCTGAGCTGGCAGGGAAAGCTGCCCACAGAGCAAGGCACAAAGAAACTGGTGGGACACCTCTGCAAGGGTGTAAGTTATAGAGAGAGCAGGTGATGGATTTTGGTAGGGGGGAAGAAAGTTAGAGGTTTCTCAATTGCATTAAATGCAGACAAAGCCTGCCTTAAGGGGGTTATAGGCCCTGGAATATCAAACTTTGAAGACTCTTTGACATTTCTAAGGCTGGAAGAAGAATGCAGTGTTCTCCTTTTCCAGTCACCGGCTCTGGTATCTGGGATTCCAACAGCCCCAATGTGCCAGGAATTAAGTCTCCCCAGACAGAGATAACATTGCAGAGCTCTGATCAAGGGACTGATATCAAAGGAGCAAATCTTTCAGCCCCGGGGATGAATCATCAGAGCAGTTTATTCCAACCTTTTCTCCTCCTTTCAAGTATCAGGTTCAATTGCAGCAACGGGGCACAAAAGGCTTCGTCATTCGAGGTGCTGAAAAGGCAGGGAAAACACAACCGGGAGGAATGGAATTCACAGGTGATACAAGGCTGGGAGGGTGTTGCAAATACCACAGAGAACAAAGAAGTGATGCAAAAGGAACCTATCTTGCTTGGACAGGGAGGAAGAAGAAAAGATGGGGGCTGGTCATGCACCTGAGGAGAAAGGATCCCAAAGGCTGAGTTTTCAAAGGGAGATGTCTAGAAAGCACAGCATGGGAGGAAATTTAAACAACAACAACAACAACAACAACAACAACAAAGGGCAAAAGAAATACGTTTGCCATCTGAGGTATACTAAATTCAAACAACAGCAATATTATTTTGCAGACATTGAAGCACTTGACAAAAATCCTTATAATCTTATTTTCCTTAAAGGGCACACTGAGGCTGCATGTGGGCTCAGGAAAGGGCCTGTAATTGTACAGCACTGGCCACTCCTTGGCTAAGCAGAAACAGCTTGTCATTGCAGAAAACCTGTGCTTAAAGCTAAAGAGCACTACTAATACTGCCCACAGTTATGGTGAAGTTACACAAAGAAGGTCACATTCTGTGTTGTATGCTCTGCAAAATGTGGGGATGAGGAGGAAAGAGAAGCTCCAGGGAAGAGCAAGCAGGCATAGGTGTGTTATAAACCAGCTTCTCTCTGCCAAGCAAGTACAAACCAGAATTGCAGCATCTCAGCCTCTCTGCTTCTTAACAGTCTGTGGATCTAATCTCTGTTTACATGCAGGGGGAGATCTGTCTTGTTTGAAGGCATTCCCACTGCCTGTTCCACTCAAGTTGCCCTACCTCCTACAAAGCAGGTGAGGACAGGTGGAAAGGGCTGAACTGGAAGGCAGAGTTCTGGGAACTCTGATGAAAGTAGATGAGGTTGTTTGTCACTTCAGCTCCACCAGTTATTCAGTCATCTCACCTGTACAGAGATGAGCTGGAGGGCCAAACTAGTTCTGCCTCATCAGTGTTGGTTATGTCAGCTGATTCTTCAGCAGGCTTTCCTGGGACATCAGTCACATCATTGCTGGATCTCAATAAACTCTGTTGCCAATGAGTCTGCTTCCTTCATGAAGCTGAATTAGCTCTGCAGGGGAAACAGGAGGAATATCATTGACTCTGCAGAATGATCATTAATCTCTGAAGCCTGTAGCTCAGGTGCATGCCAATAGCCACAGAATTAGTGCTGAGCTTAGTCTGGCTTGGGCTGTGGTTTGTTGTTTAGGGATTTGGGTTGGAGGGAAGGAATTGCATGTTTTGCGGGGTGGTGGCATGGCACTGATATTTCAGAATGCCCTGTGCTTTGACATGTCATGATTTACCCCCAAGAGTTGTCAGCTGGCCTAAAAAATGTTTACTGAATTACACTGCAGATGGATCTAAGCTTTGCAAGAATTGGTGTGGGAGTGAATATCAGCCATATTATATATATATATATATATATATGCATACATGGCCTCTTTGCAACTCTGAGGCACTCTGGGGAACACATGCTGCCAGCATGTTACTGCATAACCAGGCATGTTTCCATGCCTGGAAACAGGGTAACACAGAGTCAGCACACTCCAGCGAGGCTGCACCCCATAGCTTGTGTTTCTCCCGGGGCACTGTGCTGTAGCAGGAATGAGGCACCTCCCGAGCAAGGAAGAAATTCATGGCCCAAAGGTAATCAGCTTGTGGGGTTGTAATGTTAAACGCATTGGGAAGACAACGTGGGGGGTTGGTGGCTTGTGAAAATCTCAGCATGAAAAAAAGCAGGGAAGATTATTTTACAAAATTATTGTGTTCTTTGGGGAAAGTGCTGCGTAGTAGAAGGAAGCACCAAGTGTGTTCAGGGGTACAAGAAAATTATTGAGGTGCAAGAGAAGACCCAGAGATGGCCAGCTAGTATGAGCCTGTCTGCATCCATACTTTCTGTTTACCCATCTTGGTGGCATTTTGGCCCCTTTTTTGTGGTAGCAGGGCCACTGATGCAGACAAATCACCCAAAGACAGTGTTGGCAAGGAGCATTCAGTCTTTTCAACTCTAGTAATAGAGGCTTCCTTGTGGGGGAGGAAGTGTCAGGTCTCTGGCTGCTGCTGGAAGAGACCCTGGCGCTGCATTGCACTCTTCCTGCAAGGCACCAAGTGCATCAGAGGCAAACCACAGGCTCAGCAGGAATTTTGTGTCCCCTTTGCCACAGTGAACGCTGAGAGTTTTGTGTGGGGACTTGGCCATTCAGGAGATCTGGGTGAAAACCTTGACTCTGTTGAAAAGCTGGGCTTGTGTGCATGGCTGTATGATCAGAGTAATTCAGCTTTTGCCTTTCGTTTCCCTGAAGAAAGAAGAAAAAAGGAATTTGCAGATCTGCAAGCTGTGATCAAGGCTGTCAGAAGGCCTCCCTAGCTGAGGCTTGGTGTGTGGACACTCTGCACCTTTTCATTACACTACTGGCAGGAATCAAGCAGTGTGTGCACCCAGAGTGCTCACACCCACAGCTCACACATCACACGCGTGCTCAGCATGGCTGTGCTCCAAAACCATCCAGGAAGCACCCAGTTCAGAGAGACTGGGAGCAGGGGCAGTACAATTGCTTTGGCTCCCAGATCTTCCAGTCAGCTGGCACTGCAGCTGCCCAGCACTTCCAGTCTTGCAGTCCTTTGCACTGTGCCAGGGAGACTACAACTCCTTTCCCTTGTGTCCCTGTTTCACCTTCTTTCCCTCTCATGTCAGGTTCCTCACGTGTGATGAGGAACCACAGTCTGTTATGCCTCTGCAGTGTCCTTCATGTCAGGGCACTGCACAAGCAAAGGCACCCAGTACTCTGCAATCCAGCGTGCATCACAGCTTCCCAGGAGCTTTACATTCCCATGGTCTCTATTTTTAAAATGTCACTGATGTATCCTGACCCTGCCTTCAGCAGGACAAAGCATGCTCTCTTGGCTCAGTTTGGTTAATAAAAAGATTAAGTCCCAGTCAAGGAAAAAACCTGAAACTATCTTTTTGAGAGCCAACACTGTGCAATAAATCTTTTCTAAAGCCTTATTTCTAGTCAGCCCTGGAGTTTGTGCTTTGGCTACTCTGTCCTCATATACAGTCAGTCAGGAAATGGACTTTCCAGTCACAAGGAAAAATGTTTTTCTTCCCTTACTTCTACTTTCCCCCCTACTTTTATTTTCTTATTTATTTTCTTTTTTTTTTCAATTACATCTGGAAGAAGAAATCAGACTTGCTCAGAGAAAAAGATAACTCTAAATAATGTGTTTAGAAACACCAAAACCTTACACTAATGCGACACCTTTGACTTTTTTGTGTGTGTGCCCAAAGCATTAAGACACACACCGTTACCTATGAACTACAAATGATCAGTGTGAATGTCACCCTTGAATGTCAGAATAAAAAAAAAGGAGGAGCACAAAGGTGGTATGATGCTGCTTCACAAAAGTTTTGCCTCTTTCACACAATAAAGAAATATACTGGCAGGTATTTCTCTCAACATTTCTGCATAGATAATTTTTTCTGAGATGGACAAGCCCCTACAGGGTTCAGCAGCAGGGGTGCCCACCTTGGGCTTTGCTGGCATTGGCCTCGGCTGGCTCTGTTTGGATCTTGTCTTGCAGTACCTAACACAGGTAGGAAGACACCTCTGCCTTGTGCTTATGGCCAGGCTGCTTCTGATGTGCCACTGTGAGACCCTCAGACCAGCTGAGCCAGCTGTATCTTGCATTCCCATCAGTTTTACCTGCCTGTGGCACTTAAAGGTCCTGTGCATTTTATCAGTTTCCACTGAGCCCTTTATACAGGTTGCCCTGAATGGCAGCTGACATAAAATTCCAACAGCTGATACTCTCTGTAAAATGTGTGTTTTGGTCATGTTTCTCTTTGGGTTCATGTGAAAAAATCTCCTGCAGACAATTGTGCATCCTATTTTCTGTTTTGCAGGATGTGAGTAACTTTCTGAAGATGTTGATTGCTCACATCCTGTGGGGCAGTTGCAGTCTAGTCTGCATGGATCTAAGATAGAGACTTGAGGGTGTTGCTTTCATAACCCAGAGAAAATATACCTATGGTGTGCTTAACTGAAATTTTCAAAGGCCATCCATCATCTCTCACCACACCCTGCTCCCTCATCGTGGTGGTTGTTACAACTTGATAGTGCTGAATTTACCAAATCGAGTGCAATCTCTGTGCCAATATGATGCAACTACATGGCTCAAAAACTGTGATGTGATGCAGCTGGAGATAGCAGTAGGACAGGTCCCTACTGAAAAAAAAAAACCCTCCACGGTTAATAAATATGTCACACGTGGGTGTAGAAACTCGTCAATACTGAGGCAACATTTGTCCTTGCTGCTCTCCTCCAGCTGTGACTGCCAACCCGAGTGTAGCTCTGCACTTGTATTTGGCAGTGTGAAGATCTCGCTCGGATGGGCATGAACTTTGCTCGCCGACTTCCCTGGGGCCATCCCCTTGCTAATGAAAACATCCAGGTGCAAGGAAAGGCAGCGTTTTGCCCAAGACCCCCCAGCCGGCCAGCAGGAGAGTGAGATTTGAGCTGCTCCTAGCCCTGCTCTGCCCAGGAGGTGGCACTGCCCGCTTGGCTGCCTGGAGCTGGCGCTCCTTGCGCAAACACGGCCCGGCCAGCAGTTCCTGTTCGAACCCCGCCTGCCAAGCACCACCCCGTGATAAAACCTAAGTCATCTCCCCTGGTCTGTTTGCTCAACTTTCACCCTGATTGTCCCTTCTTCCAACAAGATTGCTCAGGTCAAAAGACCAGAGAAGACATTGCACACTGGCACAACTTCGTGCTGTGCCCAAAACACCCAGCCACCTTCCTCTCCTTGCCATCCTCCCCCTTTCCTGTCTTTCCCTACCTCTCAGTTCTGATCTTCAGAAGAAGTGAGTAGATGCTCCAAGTGTGTGCTGTGTCTTGTATTGTTGTCTGCTTTTAACTTGCATATCCAAATTTTTTGAAGAGCACTTGTGTTTTCCCTGCCTTCTCATCAATGGCTATCAAGCTCTGCTTTATCCACAGAACAGAGAGGCCCAGAGCACACCAAGTCCTGTTTCTAGCTGCTGAAACAAGATTTGCCTTCAGCATGCTTATTCAAAACTGTCAGCATTTTTTGTTCATTCCCACCACCTCAGTGTGCTTGGCAGCCATCTCTGTACGCACAGAATACTCTTGGATGGACATGAAAGAACTGCTTTGGAAGGAGCACGGTGACAAAAAGACAAAGGCTGCTGGGTGACAGCAAGTGCTGAGCTGCACATTCTTGGTGGATATAGAGTTTATTTACCTCCTCTGCCTCGTGGCTGCCTGTTCCCAGCACACCTTGCAGTCTTGATGATGTGACTAAAAAGTGGGATGTCACACCAAGAGACCTAGATAGTTAGCTAAAACTACCTGATGGCCACTCCACCTCACTTCAAACAGCTTCACTCAGAGCCACACCACTTTCAAGGACTCTCCTATGAAATGTCTTTTCAACCACCGTTGCCTTCAGAGATCTGACCACTCTTCACTGCATATTTCTCTCTCCTTATCTCACACAGTTCCCTCCTGTCTCCTGCTTTAACTGCTGACACACTGCCAGCAAGCAACCCAATGCTCTGGGTATATGATAATCCTTCTGGCTATCTCACTACAGGGACCATATCCCCACAGCTCTAGGTCTCCATTCCAGAGTCACTCACTGTCTCTGCCACATCTGCTCTGTTCATCTCCCAGTGCTTCACTCCATTCCATCCTTCCTTGGCTTCCTCTTACTCAGTTCTCTAACCTTCAACTTCAATATCAAATCAGCCTTGTCCTGTTCCAGCAGTGCCATCCTAACTGCTCTGAGATGACACAAAGTGCCCACTGGGCTTTGGAATGCATGGCCTTCCTCATGGACAGACTCTTGTGTCCACATTCATGTAACACCAGAGCAGGAAGGAAGCTAGGCAACTATTTGCATGCCAGAAATCCAGAGTTTTGGTTGTGCCATCAGTCACTCTTCCACTAATTTGCAGCATTGGAGCATTGTAAAAAGACAGTGGCACAGCCAACTGTTTGCCCTGGCCAATACCATGCAAGATAGCATCTTTTAAAACAATTTTTTTTTCAGTGAGTGAGTAATGCATCTTCAAACCTTGTTTTTTGTGCAGCAAGTCTGGTAATTTTGAATGAAACTCATCCTAACTAAGGAAGGGGCTTCACAATGAATCAAGTGTAAAAAGCATGTGTGGAAGAACTTGAAAAAAAATATACTCTATGGAGAAGGAGGATGGAAGCATTGCTTGGGTACAGAAGGACAAAATCAGAAAGGTCTTAGAGCCCAGCTAGAGGAGAAACTTGCATGGAATAGGATGGGTGACAGAGGGATTGTGCAACTATCCCGGTAGCCACTCCAGGGAAAATACAGGTCTGCTGAGGAATGAGGAGACAAAGTAGTGATGAATGTCTCAGCCTTAGATGGGGCTGAAGTACTCAAAGCCTTCCTTGCTATAGTCTGTAGAAGCAAAGCCTGCTCCCAGATTTCCAAATATATCATAATGGTTTGTAAAACTGAGGGACAGCAAGCAGCAGCAGGCTTGATACTATTTAGGGAGATTGAATATATTACAGTGCATGAGATTGAATAGAATACACTTCAAGGGTGCTAGGACATTTCTGAAGCTGCTGAAGGGATTGCCGATGTGGTTATGAGACCAGCCTTTCATCTGTCATTCCTAGAAAAATGCTAATACTGCACTCAGCTGTGCACACCAACCAGGAGGAGTCGGTGAAGCCTGGACCAGCCATCCTTACCTTAGTGCTGTGTCCTCTGGGCCCCCATTGCCAAGGACAAGGATGTGGTCAGGAAAGGGTGATGATGCTGGTTTACCAAGGGCAAACTGACTGCCTTTGGATATGAAAGGGCTGGCTATATGGATTAGGGGAGAGTGGCTGACATGATGCACTTTGACAGGAATTACACTGTAGGCACAGCACACTCCTTTGGAAGGAGGGGGAGGTGTGGCAGCAAATCACTAGTTAGTACAGTGGGAACTGGGAAAATGCAAAATATCCCAGTGATTGTGAATGACATCAGCAGCTCCTTTAAACTCCAGTGTCACAGGCTGGTGTCCTGTGACATTGCCCAAAGACTGCCCTGAGCAACCTATCACGCTCTTCACACCCTGACACACAGTAGAACACATGAGAAAGTGTTGCACCTACACAGACTGTTGGTCCAACGCAATATTCTGTAGCACTGAACTGCTTGATCTGGAGACAGAGAAAAAGCTTGACAGCCTATAGAAAGTCATAATTAATTGACCAAAATTTAGCTAATTTCCCCCAATCTTTTCATGAGCAGTATCTGGAAACAAAAAGAAGCATCTCCCATCTATTACCACCACCCACTTCTGATGGTCTGCCGATGTTCTACATCCACTGAATACTGTTTTACTTGACATTGTAATTTGTAGAGATGCATTTGCCCATGATATTCGGCACCTTCAAGAGGCTGGAGGAGATGTCAATGGAGAATTCATAACCAGGGAGACAGAGTGAGGAAGAAAGTCTTCACACTAGTTTCAGCTTATGCATAATGGTTATGAGCTATTCCTTGCAAACCCTCCAACAGTGCATCTATCAAGGCACAAGCTGCTGGGCCCACAAGGCCACTATTCTGGCCATGCTGGGACAGCCAACAGGATGCCTCAGTGCTGAGGGCAAGAGCTAAGAGAGCAGGCCATACAGGTTCCTAGCATTTTTCTGTGCACTGTGGCGTGGAACTGGCTAGAGCAATACTGGGTGAGCTGGGTCAGACACTGTGAGGTAGAATGGCAAAGGGCGGCATGCCAATATCTGCAGGTTAACATGGATCTGGAGTGGCTGCAGGTGAGACCCCCCAGTGGCTACTCATCCATTTTGACAGGGTGCAGTAAGGTGTTTCCTCACTGCAAAGAAGTGCCACATTCAGATTTTTGTCCCAGTCCACTGGGAATGAAGAGCTGGCATTACAGGCACAGATAAGAAACATGGAAAGGAGAAAGCTTGTGGCTTCCAGTTTTAGGGTGATCAAGCTAGAATGAAAAACCCCGGGTAGCAGGACTATTTTGGGGGAATGCTTGATTTTAATGGGCAAATAGAGAGGAGATGGGGTAGGATAATGAGAAACTCTTCTCCAGTGTCAACACTTCCTCACAATTCACTCATAAAAACCCACTGCCTGCACCTTGTAAGCTTCCCTTACAGAGACAGAGCTTCTCTTCACAATAAGGACAGGCCTTAGCTGGTAAGTACTCATGTTCAGTCCCTCATCACCTCTCAGACTCAGAAGCTGTGTAAGAAAGGCAATAAAAACTGTTCTGAGGGTTTCATGTCTGTCCATCAAGGTTTCAATGTGAATCAAGAGGGCAGACATGGAGGACATCATTTCAGATGATGTTGTTTTAAAAAATGGGAGTAATAGGAAGTCTGGCTTAATCACAGAAATATCTTCCATCCCAACTGCACTTTAAACACCCTTCTGCCTTGAGCAAGCAACGGTATCGGCACAGCCAAGTGCTCGCACCCACAAACCACACTTCAGATTAAGTTTTTATCTCATAAGAAAGACCTGGACTCTAATATGAATCTCAGCTGGGGTTTGCAGTGTTGGTGAGAAGCCACTTCAAACACGGTTTTCATGGCTGTGCTCCATGAACAGGGAGCATCCAGTTCAGAGAGTCCAGGAGCAGTGTAACCCCTTTGGATCTATCCAGATCTTCCAGTCACCTGGCACCAGATCTTCCAGTCCTGCAGTCCTTTGCATTAGTATCAGGAAGAGATCAGCCCTTTCCTTTGTGCCACTCTTTCCTCACCTTGCCCTTCCAAGTTGGGAAAATAGGGAGATGATGAGGCCTCTGCAGTCTCCCCCATGTCAGGGCCCTGCACAAGCAAGTGCACCCAGTGACTGCATATTTGGTGCCCAGTGAGTGCATTTGGGGCCATTCCCGTGTCCCTTTTGGCCTCCTGTCCAGAGAGGGCTGCCAGGGAACTGAGGTGTGTCCAGCCTGCCCAGTTCAAGTTGCAATGGCTGGTTCTGACTCCTAAGAGCTGTCAGCATTTCCAGGCATGAGTCCCATCCTTCTCTCCCTGTCAACCCTCTCTGCAGAATTCATTCCTTTAAGTAGTCTCATAACTTTTAGATTTCCTCAGTCTCTATTTAAGTGTCACTAATTTGTTTTGAACATGCCTTCAGCAGAACAGAACCTGTTAATAAAAATTAAGTCCCAGTCCAGGAAAAAAATGAAACTATCTTTTTAAGAGCCAACACTGTGCAATAAAGCTTTGCTAAACCTTAATTTCTAGTCAGCCCTGGTGTTTGTTGCTTTGGCTGCTCTGTTCTCACACACACAGCCAGTCAAGAAGTGGACTTTCAAGTCACAAGGAAAAATATTTCTCTCCCTTAACTTCTACTTTTTTCCGCCTTTTTTTGTTTTGTTTTGTTAGGTTTTTCTTTTTTGTTTGTGTTTGGAAACATCAAAACCTTACATTAGTAGAACCCTTTGAACTTTTTTGTGTGTATGTGTGTGCCCAGAGCATTACAACACACACCATTACCTATGAACTACAAATGACCAATGTGAATGTCACTCTTGCATCAGAATGAGAAAAGGCAGAGCATAGAGGTGGTATGATGCTGCTCCATCACTCCCCCAAAATTTTGTCTTTGGCATTAAATAAGGAAGCCAAAAAGTATATCTCTCAACATTTCTGTACAAATAGATGTTTCTGAGATGGACAAGCCCCTGCAGGTTTCAGCAGCAGTGGTGGTGTCTGCCCACCCTGGGCTTTGCTGGCATTGACCTTGGCCAGCTCTGTTTGGATCTTGTCTTGCAGTACCTAACACAGGTAGGAAGACACCTCTGCCTTGTGCTTATGGCCAGGCTGCTTCTGATGTGCCACTGTGAGACCCTCAGACCAGCTGAGCCAGCTGTATCTTGCATTCCCATCAGTTTTACCTGCCTGTGGCTCTCAAGAGGCATTTTCAGTGCCATCTTTCAAACAAGCAGAACTCAATCTTTGTGGACCAAGAGGTGAGGTCGTACTGCAAGGAACACTGTGACTCTGATATAGCGATGATACTTGTGGGCACTTGGTGGAGATGACACCTTTATTTCTCTTTCCCTGAAGAACCAATGACCTCTTGCCTGTGATTCATGAGCTGGAGTCCTATTTGGCTTCATTTTATTTTGCATGCAGGTCAAGGGCCCATCACTTTTGTTGTCTTCAGTCTTTTGTTTCCAGTCTGTCACCTGCTTATTTTAAAGTTCATATTCCTCTCTTTTAGGTCCTGTTCCACCTTTTCACACTTATAATTGTATTATATTCCTTCCAGATCATGGTTATTTTTTTTTGCCTTTTTTCTCTTTCCTCATTCTTCTGCTACACTGCTGCATCCATGTCCCTCCACACCTTCATCACTGCTCCTAGCTTTTATCCTTTTCTGGTTCTGCAAACTTATGCCTTTTTCAGTGGAAAATTATTCTGGTGGCTTTCCTCTAAACCTTGAAGACTCTTTAGGTCATATACTGGACTCACAAAAGAGTTACTAGGTTGAGACCATCACTGTGAGCTTTGATCCATGCCAGAGACAGGCCAGAAATAAGGAGAGCAAAGAGGAGACAAAGTTAGTCCACACCCCAAAGAATTTAATGTAACAAGATAATATGCAGTCTGAGTGACAATGGCATTTGGTGATAGGAATATAAAGGAAGCTATAAACATCTGAGTTTGTTTGTGATGGAGAATCAAATTTGTTAATGGAAGGCAAATCCATTCATGATGGAGAAGACTGAAAAACAGGATGAAACAAAGACTAGAGATGGAAAAACAGGGTGCTCTTTGATCAGGTTGATCACTACATGGACAGCCAGTTGCTGGTTCAGAACAGGATCTGCAATGGTCCCACAATGCATGTCACAGTGCTCCAGTATGACTGCCTTACACAAATCCATGTGACCTCTTGCTAAACAGAAAATGGTTGTGCAACATAGGCAGAAAACAGACTTAGCAGGTCAGTCATGTGTCTATCAGGCCTGCTGAAGCTAATGGAAAAGGAAGAGACAGTTCTTGTAAACACTGTGTAATTTAGTGAGGTATAGCATAGAAACAAGATTTATCACAGCAAGTGAATTGTTTTAAAAGGTACAGCC
Source organism: Cisticola juncidis (assembly GCA_013400215.1). Lineage (NCBI taxonomy): Eukaryota > Metazoa > Chordata > Aves > Passeriformes > Cisticolidae > Cisticola > Cisticola juncidis. Next base: position 55,803 of record VXBR01006647.1, read on the forward strand.
TGCCTCCACCAGAAATGGAATACTTTCAAGTAACACCAATTAAATTGTCATAGCAATATATATTTTAGGAGACAAAACCATTTTCTTTCCTTGTCTGAGACAGCCTGAGTGCTGCCTTTTCCCAGAAGCATATTATGAAGGGAACTGTCTCTTGTCTGGTAACTCGCATTGTAAAAACAGGGCCAGGTTAAGTGACACAGCAGACCCCAGGTTTTCCAGCATGCATCTCACATGTCTTCAAAGAGTGCTTCTAAAAGTGAAGAAAATGTTAGAATTGTGTTCTTAGTCTGATCTGCAGGAAGTCTGAAAAAAAAAGCTAGAGATATAAATTTTCTGTGCAACAAAATGTGCATTTGATTTACCTGAAAGGCAGGACCTTTCTCACCATGTGTACAGTGGGAGAAAAGATTATGGTGAGTCACCTCCTGCTGCTCCATCGTGGCCCATCACAGTGACACTGGCAGTGTGACCACACCTTCTTTCCTCTGAAATGAAAGCAGTGAAGGCACAGTCCCCCACCAAACTAGTAAATGTTCCTTCTTGGAGAAACCCTCAAAGAAGGGGTTAATATCTTTGCTTGGAGGTAAGACTGCAGTCTCCTGCCTGTGCTCTCACCCACATACTTTCCCAAGGGAGAAGCTGCCCCATATCTCCACAGGTGTCCGGAATGTGTCCTCTTTTCAGAACACAAAATCAAATGAAAAGATTTTTGCACTGGACATGCAGCAGGAAAATCTACCTCCAATAAAATGTTGTTTGCTGGAGGCTTTTTCCCCACATTTCTTCTCACAGAAATCAACTGCTGTTCTTGGCTGGTATGCAGAGACATTCATCAGAAATCACACAAGCAGAAAGCGATGAATGTTGGCAGTGATATTCTACCATGCCCCAGCCTGTAAAACAGCACTGAAACCTTTGACATGGCTGATGTCACTTGGGACCTTGGGATTCTTCTCCTGTCCACTCGGCAGCAGTTTCACTCCAAGAACTCTCCAGTGATACCTGTCTGTGGGGTATTGTGGGGGCCACAAGAACTGCCTACATGCTCACTTGGATGTGATGAACACTTTCAGCTGGCAACAACCCATCCTCAAACCATTTAATTGCAGCCATTTAATTCAAACCAGATAATTTAAAACAGGTTTTCCTTTTGAAGCTTTCTCACAATTTTCAGAATTAACCAGATCTAAACCAAAGCCTCATTCCCTAACTCAAATAATGAAAATTACACAAAAGGTTAATTTAGGGCTCAGTGGATCACATGCTCTGGTCCCAGATGATTTTGTTCTCTGCTTCTACTTTTGACAAAGAAAACTGAAATGTTAAGGGTTAAGTTTGAGCTGGATATGCTTATGAGTTTGGATGGCTGGGCTTTATTTTTATAGTTGAGCTAGAATTGAAAAACAATCCTAGACAGATTAGCCCGGGGCACTTCCCAGCTCCAAGGCTGGTTGCATACCAAGCTTAGCAAAACACAGGCTGGAGCTAGGAACATGCAGCAGCCAGCAACAGCAGCTTCCAGAAAGTCTTCATGGGATCACTGCCCTGCTGAGCTTTTTCAGACTTCACCTTGTTCCCTACACTCCTTCCTTGTTTTAGGCTTTGAGCAGCCTGCTGGAGTTTTATCAGCCATATTCCTGCTCTAAGGTACTCCAGGGTCTGCCATATTTTCCTTCCTTTCACTTCATTCCACCCTCTTCCACTGAAGGATATTTTGTTCACACATTTTTTGAGAGCAGCCCAGAGACCTGACAGTGGTACAAGGAATGCTGCAGGTCCCTGAGCTACAGGATCAGCTCCTGGGGCAGTGGGGCTTTCTCCATCCCCCTGCTCCTTTCCAATATCCACTACTGAGTGTACATAGGGCAATATCTCACAGGATGACATGAAGGTGACATTCCAAACAGAGGGAGTAAAGCATCAGCAACAGGGGAAAGGGGACCTTCTTCTCCCTCCTGGCAGAGAAGGTGAAGAGCACAGTAGGAACAGAGCATGGGCAGAAGTCTCAGGTTCTTTAGCTCCGGGAAGGATTCATAACCTCCAGCCACTTCTCTCTGTTCCTGTTACACCCTTGTTTGCACACAAACAAAAAGGATTTGGGCAAACAAGAACCAGAGAAGCACATCTTTTTAGCTTAAAAAATGCTAAGAAATAATAGTAAGGAGATGAAAGGTGATTTGCATAGAGGCTGAGAAATTATCACTTCCAGTAAGACAAAACAGCAAATCCAGAGCGCTTAGCTACCCAAAAAGGTTGCAGGGTACATGGTGGTGACATTTCAGGGTGTAGTCCCAGACTGTGACAAAAGAATAAGATAAGACTTGCAGAATAAAGGTAAAATCCAAATCAGATATTTATTTCATATTTTTTATTTCAAAACCAGGAAACAACCACATTAATAAGCATATAAAATCCATCCGAAATATTCACAATGCCGTTACAGAAAAAAAATAACAAAGATACCGTGTGAGAAAGGCCTACACATTTCAGTCCAAGCCAACACACATCTGATGCAAAGTATGGAATGCTCTTATGCACAGCTGTGGGGGGAAATTTCCTAACATACAGATACCCATATAGAAATATCATGTCTGGATGTGCTGGAGGTCAAAGGAAGGGCACAGAAATCTATGTAAGTGACCCAAAATATCAAATTTGGAGAGAAGTCATATATAATGCTTCCAAGAATAAATATCTGGCATGTAAGCCTAATAAAAAGCTAGGGAAAACTGGATGTAATATGACTGCATTGTGCAAAGCTGGGGCATTTCAAATTAATTCACAGGAAGCATTTAACAGCAGCAAATTTAACTGATGTTTGCAAATGTTTCTCATTAGGGAAGGTAGAAATGTCATCACTAGTTACTGAAGATGTCAGACAGACCCAACAGAATATACATAAATGGCAATTTCTCTAACCTGCTCTGAAGCATTATGTTGGCAAGAAAGCTTGGGCTACCCATGCTGCAAAAGTCTTGCTGTGATCCCAACCTTTCTAAATCTTTCCTGCTTTTACCACCTTGGAATCTGTGGGTCTGCCTCTCTTCTAGGATATCCAGTAATGAATTCCAGCTGGTCAACCTGAGCTTGACCACGTCCAAAAACTGCAGCTTGATCTCAGAAGAGCAGCAGTTGAAATTGGACCTACCTCTGTGCTACCTTTAGATATTTTGTGCAGGTCTGGACAGGCGTGGCCTGGAGCCTGTCAGAACGCTGCAGTGAAGTAAAGCTGCCCCTCCTTGACTGCAAATGTACCTGATGTGCTGCTTTTTGCCTGCCTGACCTGAGCTGTGCTAGCTCGGCAGCGAGGGTGGGGGACACACAAACTCAATTGCCCAGCAATGACGAGCAAGGACACCGACATTTACTGATGAACAGTTGCTGCCTGCCACATCCCTTTGAACAGAGGCACTATTACAGAGCTGTACACATCTACAAAGCACACTGGTGAGCACCACAACATCATGCAGACCTTCCAGAGAGGATATATGGGGCAAAAAATATCTGGCCTTCAACCAAGCAGGGGACTGAGCACTACAGACTTTTCGCACTGCTAAACGAGCAAATTCCAGTAGCTCTGGTGTCTAGTCCTGCATCTCTAACCTTAGGAACTTACATGTACCACAACTGACCATGCCTGTGTCCAGAAGGGTCATGCTACATGCCTCTGTAATATTTATAAGAACAACTGCTAAGAAAATACAGCTTTGAAAAATAATTTTTATCCTCGCACTCCTTTAAATGACAATCTGCAAATTTCAGAATTTACGACGTACTAGACTATAACAGAGAAACCAAAAAGATATATAATTAAGAGAAGGCAGGAAAAATTACCCTTCTGGTTTGCAATCACCACCCTCAATCATCCACAGAATGCTTAAAACCGTGTCTGAAAAAATAATCCAACAACACCCATTGTAAGATGCCACATCACTCTCATCAACACTTGAGAACAATTCTTTAAAATAGCACAAAAAATCCCTAATAATGGAGATTTTAGTGCAGAAACATACCTCATCCACAAGTACACAACTCTTCAAATTTCTTTCCAGAGGGCACATATAACTTGAAGGTGATGTGCATAATTGGCTCTGCTGTACATACCATCTAAAATGCTCAATCTCCTTTTTAGTACCACATTTCTCCTTTACAGTCTTATTGCACCTCAAGTCTACAGCATCTTTTGTTAGAATAGCTATTTCTCTTAAACTTCTCCAATTTCTTTACCTGTACATTTTTGTACACCATTAAAAAAATAAATATTTACAAAGTGACATACAAATAAATAAACTGAAGTAAAAGTATGCTTTCAGTCTGTCTATACAAAAAATAAAAGAGCAGGAAAAAATATGCATGTGACTTGGTCCCCTTTTTCCTGAGGCTAAAAAAAGTGCACACTGGAAAGGAAAGAGCAAGATGGCTTTTGTTAAGCTTGCTAAATTCCAGTGTCACACCTTACAAACGCACACAGAGTAGACTCAAAGGGCTGGGGACTCGTTTAGCGGGTCACTTCAACTCACTACAAAAATAGTAATTGGGTTCAAATACATCATGGTCACTGTGTGCATAAGTATGTTAAACCCAAACAGCAATTTTACGTTGAGAAAAGTAAAAATATTGCCAGCTCTTCTCCGTTCTCCTGATGTTTGCGGCAGGGAAGATAAGATTATTTTTGCGAGTGCCAGGTGCTTTCCAGTATGGCAGATCACCCATATCAGATTTGCTTAATGCTGGCAAGCCTGGCAAAATGGGTGAGGAGCATGTGGGTGAAAAGAAGAATATAGCAGCAATTGAGGAGGGGAAGGACGCCCCAGTTCTCATGGTTTTCTTTCTCATTCCTTTAATTATTCTTTAAGCATGAACGAGTTAAAGAATGGGTGTGTCATGGATATCAGGCAGCTGCTTTGCCAGCTTTATTTGCTGTTCATCTCCACCATGGGGGATTTCTGGGGTGATGAGCCATTGTTTGTTCCTCGTCCTTCAAAGCCCCTGGAGATGTCTTCAAAAGTCCTGCCTTTGGTCTCTGGCACTTTGAAGAACGTGAAGACAAAGAATATGACCAGGAAAACAAGGAAGATGAGGAAGACATAGGAACCACATAGTTTCTGCAGGGAGGAGAAATACAAAAGGTTTTATTTTCAAATTACATGTAAGGTCATTTGCTGTTGACAGGTTAAAATTGCAACACCTTTCTCCAACAGTGCCCTTACTGACTTTTTCTCACCACAGCATTTGTAAAATTGAAATCACATTCCTATGGGCTTCTAAAGGTCTTTAATCTTCCTGAGGGTGACCAAAATTAATGCTTTTAAAGCAAAAAGCCCTGATGGGCTAAGATGGCTCTTCCAAATATTTGGAAGTTGCAACCAGTTAAGGCAATAGAATGTAAGGTGAGCAGCAGCCTCCAGTAACAATCATAACACTGACTCAGAGACCTCTTCTCAAAGCAGGGAAAACTTCCAGAAGCTGCGTTATTAAAGGTCATGTAGTCATGTGTCAAAGTCTCCAAAGATGCAGATTCTACCACACTTCTGGACACCTATTCACATGCTGCAGTGCTCTCACAGTGCTTTATAAAACAGGACTTACCTCTGCATAGGGGAAGAGCATTCCCACCAAGAAATTGGAAGTCCAGTTGGAACAACCAGCCACTGCCATGGCTGCAGGTCGTGGGCCCTGGCTGAAGAGTTCTGCCACAATGAACCACGGGATAGGACCAGGGCCAATCTCAAAAAGAGCCACAAAGCCAAAAGTGGCAATAATGCTGATGTACCTGATCCATACCACAATGTCCTGCAAGGTAACACAACACTATCAGCACAATGCCATCTCCAGCGTCACAGCTTTCTCAGCTGCACTGTGAACACTGTAGCAGTTCCCAGAGTTATAAAATCGCTCTCTCTGCTGCACACTTGGTTTTAGCCCTGGCTACAGGGCAGCAGCAGATATATTTTCTTTGTAAGTTCCTGCTGAGGTCAGCCTGGACAATAACACTGACCACTCACCTTTAGAGCTAAAGCTACAGTCATAATGGCAGCACACACAGCCATGCCAGCCAAACCAGCCAAATGGAGGGTCCGGCGCCCCGCACGCTCCACCAGGAACAGCTGGAAAGGAGAAGGCAGGAGGAAAAAAAAGTCCATCACTTTGGCAGCAAAAGCAGGACAGACTTCCTTGCTCACTGTCTCCTGCACCTCTTCCTTATCTGCCCATAAACCTCAGAGACCATGGTGATCTCGGTGCAGGTCACCAGGCTGCTCCATGGTCAGCACAAGTTCTTCCACTCTGGTTGTTGCTACTGGTTTCTCTCATCACTCTTTTCCCCCATGTGCAATCCTTTTCCAGCTTCTCTTTCATCTAAGATAACAACACCACCTCTTTCTGCCCATCTCTCCTCCCACCATGCCTTTGATGCCCTCTGCTCTTTGCTTCTACAGGTCAGTGCACAGCCCAGTGCTTTGTCATTGCCTGCTACTTGTCTGCAGTGCCATCTGCCAGGCAGAAACACAGCCCTGTCCCACTCACCGACACCACGGTGAAGACTGTGTTGACCACACCAGCTCCAATGGTGGCATAGACAGGCTGTGTGATACCAGCTCTTTCAAAAATCCCTGTAGAATAATAGAACACCTGGGAAAAGAGAAGAAGTTGGACACAGTCATGATTCCATGTTTGAGAGCATGTCCCTCATCCTCTGCCCAAAGGCTTGCATGCCCAGCAGGGAGTTTCTAAGGAGCACCCCATGCTATAAAACAGCATGCTTCCAGTCGAGGTCATTCACTTAGTGCAAGGCTGCACTGTCTCACCAGGGTGTGTGTGGGGGAAGTGAAAGCCTTAATATCCACTTTCCATCTTAGCATCTTTGCCACATGACAAAACAGTGACCTCCAGTCAAGGCACAAAGATGTTTTGGGACTTTGAGTTCTCTCCACACCAGTAGCAAGTGCAAGTTTAGCCAGAGATAAGGGAGGCCCAGAAGATGGGACAGGAAGGGGACTCACAGCATTGATGCCTGAGAGCTGCTGGGAGAGCTGCAGCATGATGGCGATGATAATGGCTTGACGGTAGTTTGGAGAACGGAAGAGTTCTGGCACAGTTGCTTTCTTTTCCTGGGACATTTTAGCACTTTCTTCTTTCATCTCCTGGATATCTTGAGACACATCTCGATCTCCACGGAGCTTCTGGAGAACTGGAGGGAGGAATCCAAAGATGTCAGGTATGAGACACAGCTACTGACCACAGGAGGTGTGTGTTTGTGTGTGTCCCATCCTGCTACTGCAGGAAACCTGAACACCTCCAGTTGGTGTTGAGGCCTGCTGCAGGGGAAAGACCAAGCCTCTGCAGCTTTGCTCTTCTTTTCAACCCAGAGGTCAGGGTGCCGTGATCAGCACAGAAACAGGCCCAGGTCCTGCTCATGTTAATTGATCTCCAAGCTTATGTTTGACCCTGAAATTCTGTTCAGGCTCTTGCCAGAGCCGACCCCAGCCCTCCAAGTTCCCTGTTAAATGCCAGCCTATTTCACGCCTTTCAGGAGGAGCTGGCAAAGTAACAGCAGCTGGTCCTGCTACATCCCACCAGGCTAGGTGCCACTCCTCATGTCTTCATCCCACCTGGAGCCTCTGTTGAGATGCCAGGTTTCTCATGCTTCCTGGCACCAGTGCAGCCTAAAGGATGGGAAGGTAGGCCAGGCCTGATGCCCTCCGGGAGTCACACCCTAATCCACCACAGGCTCCAGGATCAGTCCTGGCCTCCCACTCAAGTTCAGTGCAGGCTGGGAGCCAGAACACTGCCCTGCCCCTTTGAGATGAGTTCTTACCTGCTTGGGCTTTCTCCTCCTCCATCTTGTTGATCAGTAGGAAACGGGGGCTTTCGGGGCAGAAGAGGAGACCTATACACTGCAGAATTGCTGGGAGGATGGTGAACCCCAAAAGCATCGGCCAAAGTCCTTCAGTGCCCATGATTGCCTCCAGTCCAAAGATCTACACCGAGAATAGAGGAGAAATAAGAGTGATTTTAAACACTTCAGTTCCTCACTCCCACCCCAGTGTGACAGGACACACACACTGCACTGATGGCAAGTAAAGCCCTCCCGGCCTGGCCCTCCCCAGCCGAGGGCAGGATCAGGTTGTGCCAGGCCTACCTGAGCCACCAGGATGCCCACAACGATGCCCAGCTGGTTGAGGGTGCCGAAGGCTCCGCGGACGCTGGTGGGCGAGACCTCACTGATGTACATGGGCACAAAGCCCGTGCAGAGGCCACAGAAGACGCCGATAACAAAGCGGCCGATAATCAACATCTCCACCGCCTTTGCTGCCTTAGAGAAGGCCATGAGAAGGCCACCAGTAAAGGCCAAGATATTCACCAGCAGCATGGAGTTCCTCCTGCCAGGGTAAAGATGTCAAGACTGAGCTTAAACTGGGAATACAGCAGGAAAATCACTGGGAGAGGAGTAAAGGTAAACCTGCCCATGATCTCCCATCTCAGGGGTGCAAAGAGAAGGGAATAATTCCCACTCAGCTCCTGCCTTGACCTGCAATCCTGCTTTTTGCAACCCACACATTCTTGCTTCCTCCCCAGACATCTCCTCCCACCTCTGCCCTCTTCTTCCCAATATTTCTTTGTAAGGGGAAAAGTTCTCCAACCACTTGCATCCCTCTTCCCAGCTTACCTGCCGAATCTGTTTACAAACAGACTGACTGAGAAGGAGCCAATCATGCCTCCTACTGAGAAGATGGCCACAGAAAGTGACCACAGAGAGGTAAGGAGCTCTTGAGAGACAGGCGTCCCACTCCTTTCTGACAGGGTTTTGTTGAAAAACTTCCGGATGATCTGCAAGAGCAATCAGGTAGAGAGAGTTACAACCAACAGGGAGGCATTTTACACTGGGGAGGGGACACTACTGTCTTCCTTCTGCTTCCTGCTGCCATGAAATCAGAGAGGCCCAAAAAGGCAGCAACGAGTTACACTAGGGGTAGATGAGGGCACAGAAGGAGGAGCTTTCACTGAGAAGTAGCAGTATGATGAGGGAGAGTGCTTCACTGAGTGGAGGGGCAGGCAGGGTACCCACAGGACAGCAGTGTTTATTAAGGAAAACAGGCTTATCTTCTGAATATTTCAGATGATGTGAGTCACTAGTGCTTCTTGGGAGGAGGCGGGAGACAGTTGGGAATGAAAGGGAACAAGAAAACATGACCAGTGAGTGGATGGGAACATTTCTGGCAATACCAAAACACTGGCAGCAGGGATAGGATTTCTAATATAGAAATAGTTGGAGACATTCAAGGCTTCACTGAAGTAAGCCTGAAATATTTTTTACATAATGCTGTCCCAGGAAGATGTGACAAGGCCATGTTGCTGATTTCCCAGGCACCCTCTTAGCTAGTGAGGTAAATTCTGGCATGGGCTGGGGGGGACAGAGTGTCTGCCCCCAGCAGATGGCAGCAGGACATTAGCTAGGGAGGACCGACCCCATCCCCCATCCCTTCCCGGAGACAGGGTGGATGTGGTATTCATGACTCAGTTTTGACAGAGGAACCATCTTAAAGTTACAAAAAAAACCACATCTCTCATTTTCTTCATCTCTCGTTTCTTAGGCTACAGTCATGAGATGATTTGGTCAAATGTCCAAGTCACAACCCTTTTACAAGCACTGAATCTATACTTAACACAAGGAAAGAATAAACAAGTAAAATAAACTGGAAAGAAATTAAATTAGGGCAGCTGTAATTCCTACCAACCCTTAAATGTTTTCTGCACACTGCTCTCTACATTCCTTCTGCCATGGTTGGTTTATTCTGACTCAAAACTGAAGCAGCTCACATTCCTCCACACACCACATATGGCAGAGGGAGCCTTCTTGCCCTTCCTGTGCTCCTGATTAAGAGAATTAACCTCTCTGCTCCCTCTACTCCCCAAAAGTTTGTCCTTCCTGTTCAATGTTGTATTTGAAAGGGGATTTAAAATGCCTTACTGACTTCATAAACCGAATTAATAACTGCTTAGGAGACAGTCTACAGTCCTTTCTCCACCACTGTCTTCCCATCACGCCCTCACCCATCCCACCTTCCCAGCTCCTTCTTCCTCTCACCTTCTCAGGTGCATTAATGACACCAGTGTTGTACCCAAACTGAAGAGACCCAATGGTAGCAACGCAAACAGCATAGACAAGGGGCGCTGTGATTTTCTGTGGAAAGAGAGAATGATTATTTAGTTAATTTTGTTTTCTACACAATTTGAGCTCCTCTTCAGCATAAACAGCAGCTGCAGCTCATAGGTGCCATGTGCAAGTGCTCTGAGGGCAGGGAATGGGCTTTTATGCAGCAAGGGTTAGTACCAGTAGCATCCCTTGGATCCCCCTCCATGGAAAGGGAGATGCAACTGTACAGCAGGAAAAGTTCTGTGGCTACAAGTAGGAGGGCTTGTCAGGGCCTCCCTTTTATTATCTCCTGACCTTCAGCAACTATTCTCAGCTCATTAGTAATGAATACAGTGGCTGCATTAGTGGCTGTTATTTTGGGTTGATCTGCTTTACAGAAGCTTTTGCTGATCTCTGGCATGTCATGAAAGAAGGGTCTAACACTTCCCTGAGCCAGCTGACAAGTTCCCATAAATTGAGTCTCGATCTGCCCATGAGCTACACTGGCAGTCACTCATAACAGTTACAACACGCACTCCTCAGCAACAGGCTTGTTTTTCCCAGGCTGGAGCTTCCCAACCCTGCCCCAGGGCACTGGCACAGCACTCTGCCTGAAGAAGTGGCAGCTTGGGTTGCTACCAAGCTTCCCATCTATTTTTCTTTAAGCTGTGGCAATAGTTGCTATTTTAAATGAAGCACACTCCCTGAAGTTTCAGTATACCTGAATCTCTATTAAATTAAAATAAAAACCACTGAGCCCTCAGAGCCATAGGGAAAGCTTGAAGGTCCAACCTTAGAAGTCCCACAGACTGAGAAATTTAAGTGTCAGTGAAAAGCATCTGTCATTTTATTCATTTTTAAAGCTTGTGGCATTTAAGCCAGCTCTGAGTGAGGGAGGTGTGGGGGAGCAGGTGACTCAGGAGTTGGCACTTAGGCAGCCAGTGCCTGAGTTGGCACTATTTGGAAAGACTGTGTTCCTCCCAGTCTCAGGAGGTTTGGGAGCTTTTACAAAAATATTAACAATTCCTTTTCCAAGACTTTCCAATTATTGTACTTAAGCCTGGCACAGTAAACTACTCGGTGGGGCCTACTGTCACAGCTCTTCCAGTCTCTCACTTCCTAGCTCAGCTCCAGGAGTAGTGGCTCTCAAAACTGCCCAAAGTTTTTAACAATAACCTTCTGTCAGTGCCACCTTCACCAATCTTTCAAGCCAAGCACGTATGAAATTCTGGCCTGCAAAGCCCTCAGACACGACCAGTTCAGACACGGGGGAATGAAACTGGGGAAAGGACTCTCAGGCGTGGCTTCTTCCACCCACACCATGTAAATGTCCTCCTGCCCAGGGCAGTGGTGGGGACAGAGGGGACAGGGGGCAGATGAGCAGGGAGGCAGCATTCACACCTGAACACACCCTAGGCAGTCCAGGCATTCTCCCTGGCAGCCTGTGACCGCTCCCCTCACTTTCATATCAAGGAAATTTGGCACAGAACCACAAGGACACAGATCTTTCAAAAACATCTAGATGCCTGTAGAAATGCATTATAATATTTAAGCAGTTTTGGGACTCCAGGCCGGGCTATCTCTAGCCAGCAGGTATGGCAAAGCTGAAGAGAACCCCCAGCTCTCTACATGGTTCACATAAGAGCACCTTTTCCCCAGGACTCTGCTTTGTCATTGCTTTCAGTGACCACAGCTGGCCTTTTCCTTCTGGTTCCTGGGCAGCCCTCACTGACATTGTACATAAATAAGCTACAGGGCTAGTTGTTCTACCCTCTTTCATACTTCCTTCTCCTGGATGTTGCCTGTTATTCATCTCCTACCCAGCCTCCCACCACCTAGACATCACATGGCATGACCCATCCCCTCCAGTGAGCCAGGCTGTGATCTAATGTATGGATCATTTGTGGATGCTGCAAGTGCCTCACTTCCCAAAAGGCAAACAGGGAGCTCAGAAATAGCACAGCTACACCCACTCTATCTGAAGGCTCAAGACTGAGGTCTGTACACCAGCACGGAATTCAAACCACCACCCCTCCCTCCGACCACAGGCGTCGGCAGCCCTCATTTCCCAGGAGGTGCTCCTCACCAGCTCCCCTCCTTCACTGCCTCCAACCCCAGGGCTGTACAACTTGTTGAGCCCGGCAGCAGCGGCCTCTCCGCGCTTCTCTGAACGACCTTGAGCAGACGCTCTGCCTCATCCTCTCACGCTGCCCTCATCTCCCATCAACATGGCGATGAGAGCCCCGGCCTCCTCCAGTTTTGGCTATTCCCGTGTATTCCCCGGCATCCCGCACCGGGCTCAAGTGGATATTTGTTGTCTCCCTTAGCACGCTCAAACACACGCTGCCGTGAGCTCGCTTCACTGCCGCACACCTCACTCGCAGCTGCAGACAAATATCCCCTGCTCTCCATGGGAGAAGGAGGGGAAGGACATGCTCTGCCACCTTCTTGAAATTTAAAATTCCTTTTGTAAGCCATACTACCACTTTCCCCCCCAAAAAACCGCCTTTAACATTAATTCCCCGATCAGCATCCTAAACCCTGGGACAAACGGAGTGCGGCGCCGCCAGGGAAACAAACCCCGTGACCAATATCCTACAACGCGGACAGCATCATGTGCATCATCAGGCCACGCGCACGAAACCAAAATCGATCTCACGACCTGTGACAACCTCTCCCGAACTGCGCGGTCCACGTCCCCCCTCCCCTCCCCGCC
>VXBR01006647.1:68710-97677 GCA_013400215.1 Cisticola juncidis
GAGGGCCGGGAGAGGCGGGGCTGCCAGCGGGCACCGAAACGCGGAGCATCCCCCGAGCTCACGCCCCTCCGTGACGGGGATCTGCGTGCGGGGCGGCCGGGCCGTGATGGAGCCGCAGGGAGCCGCCGCTCCTGGGATGCCACGCGCGAAGCGTCGGCTCGGGGCACAAGCGGTGACGCGGGTGGCTCGCACCGACGGCGGCTGCGTGGCGCGAAGCGACGCCTTTATTTGTCATTTGTCGCATATAAAAATAAATGGCTTTATTATTCGGTGTGTAAGCTGGAGCGGCAAGGCGGGCGGTGACCGTGCAGGGGCAGCCGCACAAACAGCACGGGAGCTGAGGGCTGTGCCCTGCGTGTCCTCCCGCCGCCTGCAAAGCTGTGCATGAAGTGCAGTTCTGGGTAGCTGCGTTTCGGGGATTTTTTTGTTTGTCTGGCTGCCAAAAATACATTTTTCATGCGATGCTAGAATCTGCGGGGGCAAAGCTGAAGCCGGGATCTATTCCCAGACTTATACCCTTCCTTACAAGGGCATGTAGTGACAGGACACGGGGGAATGGCTTCAAAATGACAGAGGGCAGGTTTAGATTAGAAAATAGGAAGAAACTCCTTACGGTGAGGGTGGTAGGGCATTGGCAGAGATTGCCCAGAGAAATTGGGGATTCCCCATCCCTGGATGTGCATAAGGCCAGGTTGGACGGGGCTTTAAGAAAAAAGTAGAAAGTGTCGTTGCCCATGGCAGGGAGATTGAAGCAAAATTATTTTTAAGGTCCTCTCCAACTCAAACCATTTAATGCGTCTGTAATTCAATCAAAAGCTTCTGTGCTCCACAGTTACTGTCCAACCTTCAGGTCAAACAATTGCCAGGCTCTTCAAGGAGAATAATGAAGAGCTGTGCTTTGAAGCAAGCAAAAGTGCTGTCAAACAACAAAAGTCTTCATTGAATTAAGAATCTGTCAAGGACTTTGACTTCAGAAAACAGCAGCAGCTGAGGGCTGGGGCTAAGAACAGTGGGCGAAAAACCTGACTTACCCTGTTTGTTATTGTTAGGAAAAATACCTTGAGACCAGATACCACTTTTACCCCCAAATTCTGGGGAACTGGAACAATCACATTTTAAATTCGATTCTGCTGTTTATTTGGTGTTGTCACCTGACCACACGTGGAAATTAACTGGAAATTAACAGGTCAAAGCTTTCCTTCACTCACTCTCAGAAATGCCCTTTTATTTAATGGATTTATGAGGGTGAGTGATAAATACCTTGACGGGGTGTTTATGTGTTATATTTGTTTGATAAACATCTCATGGGTGTTCTCTGTGTTGTTGTCAAAATATTATTGCCAGCAGAAAAAGCGTGGAAGGCCACGGAACGCCTGCACAGTCCTCCTCCTTGGGCCGTGTGACAAAAGCCTCTTCACACCCACGGAGGAGCACGGAGAGACAATGGCAGAAGGAGGGCCCCAGCTAAACCTCTGCCCCAGCTACTCCCCGGCCCCTCACAAGGGCCATTAGCACATCAAAGGTTCCCTTTTCATACACCCGGAGGAAAACAGGACACAATGTCAGGTGACAACACCGCTTAAGGACCCCCTGCCTGGGCCAGCAGCTTAGGAGATCCATCAGCCCAGGTGTGAAATTCATCACAAAGCCCAAGCTGGAGCACCTTTCAAACTATGAAAGAGGAGGTGCTGTGTACAGGGCCGCGGACACCTTACAGCGTGCACGGGGAGAGCATTTTGGGATTGTACAAGACTTACTATGGGATGTTTAGGGAGGAAACAAAGAGGGGAAAGGGAGAGATATGGGGAAAGAAGGGACAGTGGCATGAAAATTCCTTGCTGACCCTCAAAATGTCCAGCCTTGTCCTGCACTTGCTTAGCACAGTTTGCCCTATCTCATTGTTAAATCCTATTTTTAGCTCTGATGTGCTCCCTGTAGGGGTGTCTGCTTGTGTCTAAGGGTGAGGCCATGCCAGGTTGGCTCCTGACAGGACCAGGAGTGTCCTGGCCATACATGCACACACCTCTGTGTGTGTGTACACCAGCAACAGGAGTGGGGCTGCACCCTTGAGCCAGCATCGGAGAGACTGGTGTCTCTGGTGAGACTGACTAAGCCCAGCTCCTCGGAAAGATCCACCTTATCATGTTTACATGTATATTCCCCACTGCTGGAGCTCCGTCCTGCTCCTCCTGTGAGGTCACTGGAGCTGTTTGTGTATCTGCACCGTGTGTCTGTGGAGCTCTGCGGGGCAGCCTGTGCAGCGTTTATGTGTGGGCTCACCCATGTGCCTGCAGGGAATACAGGGTCATTCTTGCTGCTGGGAGCAAGGAGCTGTGTTAGCCTCACTTCTGTCCAGCCTAATTCCCTAACACTTCGTTTGAGTAATTCTGGCTTGCGTTTTTCTTTTTCCTAGTTTATTTTCCATTAGTTTGCAAGCATAGCAAGCTCCACATTGAATCGGATCACCAGCTGTCCCAAACTCTGGCATTAGCTCTGGAAATATTCATTTAGTTGTTAGTGTGAGAAGCTGCCATATTTGTGGAGGCTTTAAGCATATTCACATTTCAGAGACAATCTTTGGACTGCATTCTTCTGAGATGTCCTCATTAGTTGTTTATTCTTATTCCACGGAAGTCTGTTGCAAATGCTGAGCAATCCAATCTTCAAGATTAGATTAAATACATGCATAGCTACCAGTCCAATTTAGAAGCAATAAAAGTTTAGCTGAAAATTAGATCTCCAACACATAATGCAGAACATCACGGGTAGCACGGCTTTATTTAACAGAGCTGGAGAAGTAAACAGTACTGAGAAAGACCCAGTCTTTCTCAAGCTCCAAATACATCAGTGAAACCCCAATTTCCCTCAGGAATGTGCGGAGAAATACCCAATGCAGTGAGTTTTGCCCCTGTGTGCTGATGCTCAAATATTTAGATTTGAAGTTTGCATCACAGCCTGTTCCTCCCAAATACCAGTTTTGTTTCTGTCCTGGGACACACACCTACCTCCCACATCGCGGCTAACCCTTCTGAAGGTCGCTGTTGGGGGAAGTACCTTAACACCTCCCTAGCAGAGCTGTCTGACACTGCACCAAAATTATTCATCCAGGTTTTTCGTGAATACAATGCTCGGATATTATGCAAAGTGCAGTAAGGGTGCTAGGATGGAGGCCCAGGGCATGTGGGCAGCCAGACCAAAGGTTGCTAGGGGAAGGGCCAGGCAGAACCGGTCCCAGGCAGAACTCGATGCTGGCCACCCCACATTAAACACCGGTATCCTAACCACGGAGCTGTGGGGATTGGGAAAGGCTTGCCTTTTGCTTAACAAGCTTTTTCCTTTTTAGCTTTGAGAACGCTTGCATGTCTAAACTAGTGCATGCCAACTCGCATTTCACTTCCAGGGAGCTTACATTTTCTGAGGAAAGCTGGTTTAATCAGAGAATCCCCATCTAACATTAAGCAAGAGCTCCAACAATGGGCAAGCCTGTTCTTATTTTAATTTCTCTCGGGGACTGGAGCTGGTATGTGACCCCACAGAAGCACCTTGCTGTGGCTTTTTGAGAACATCAGTGGAGGTCCAGCAGGTACAGTTCTCTGGCAAACACATTCCACATACACAAGGCCTTGGCTCAAGGCACAAATGAGGAGAAGGTGCCAAAAATTAGGTGCTAAAAAATAAAAAACATAACATTTTTTGCTCCTGTCTATGCCTCAGATGGAACACAGACTGATCAACAGGGATTGATCAACCACAGGATCATCACACTGTCGTTCAAACTCCTGGAAAGCTACATTTTACCTTCTTTACTGAATCTGCCCAAATTGCAGTTCAGTGGTGCTGCCCCATATGATGAAGCTCTTTCCAGTCTCTCTTTCACCTCCAAATTTGGCGAATCCTATCTCGTGTTTCTTCTTATTTTGCCTGGAGAACAAATTCTTCAGAGATAAGAGGAGCAGGGACAAGAAGGATTATTATGCAGTGTTTGCCTTGAGAGCTGATTTTGTGCTTTTCTGTTTGTTGTGCTTATAACAAAAGAGCATTCAGAACAAAAGAGAGAGGATGGGAGCCAGCACGGGCCAGATGCTTCCCCCTCAAGCCATGAGTAACTTTTATTGTTGAGAGGAGGTTAGGAGGAGGGGGGAAGAAAAGGAGGAAAGATAAAAGAGAGAAATAAGATGATGGGTGGGATGTAGGTTGGCCTGTAAACAACAGGAGGTTAAGCGAGTGAGAAAAGAACCAATGGAGAGACAGAAGGCAAAAACAAAAGGACATAATGAGGTGAAGAAAGAAAATACTAAAGCAGATTAGAAGGGCAAGGCAGAGCAATAGAAGAGAAAAGGAAGGAAAAAGCAGCAGCAAAATATCAGAGGAAAAAGGATAACTTGTGAATAGTCAGAAAAGATGAACAGACAGAGAGGTTGAGGAGGAAGCTGCAAAATTACCCAACTAAAAAAGCACAAGACGTAGCACTGGAGAGATCACGGCAGTAAACCAGAGCCACCTTTAAATTCTGCCCTCAGCCACGGTGCAGTGTAGGCTGAAGCTGCTCTTTGAAAACTTTGGTCATTAAGCTGGCTGGTTAATCTGAAGTAAACTGAAGTTAAAAGTTTTAATATTTTCACTGTTGCTTTTAAAAGGGGAAGTATCCGTCTTAAAAAAAAATCAGCGGAAATCAATATTTAATGCTTTAAAAGTGATTTACAAAGAGGAACTAACCTCATTAAAAGAGTGAATAGTTCTGCAGAAACCCACATGCTGGAGAGGAAACCAGCATCCCCTTGAAAATTCTGTCGTGGTGCTATGTGAAAGACGTGACAACCCCCTGAAAGTCCTCTAAGGTTTCCTAGTCCCATTTCCTATAACGCTTCAGGCCTTTTCCTCTTCTTTTGTTCTGACTGGAAAAAGATTCCTGTCCAGCATCTAGGCCACAAGCCTGCTTTTTTTCCTGATTGATGTTGTCTTGTGAAACCAGGGTTTCTAGCAAAGAGAGGAGCTATATATCTGTACATATGCCTTTTCTTGAGCTATTTATCTGATTTTATTCTAACACTAGTTCGTATCTCAGAACAGCAATAATTAAATATGTGGGTGTGACTCACAGAGAATGTTATAAATACACTTTTTTTTTTAACCACAAACAACTGCCCTTCTTGTACTCTCTCTCCATTTTTGCCTCCTTTCCTCTGGAATATAGAAGTGAACTGCAACAGAAACTGTCCCAAAGCCCATGTCCCCGTTGTGAACTGGGATGCTGGGCTGCTGGAGATGGGGGCTGCTGGAGATGGGGCGCAGGGGTGAGCTAGGAGGGGGCTGCAGGAGCGAGAGGCTTTGGCCAAAACATACGTGGTGTGGGTTTTTTCTAGATCAGTCACTGAGCCTCACTGTGTTTTTCTACACCCTGAGCAAGAAACTAGATTTGAAGGGCGATGTAAGAAACCAACCTGGCTAATGAAGTTCGATTAAAGCCCATCAGCATAAGTAGAGAAAAAAAAAATGTACCAAGATGTGAAATTACAGATTTCCTAGCAAAGTGCTATAGGAAGATACACCCAGTTCAGGAGAGTGGTTGGACTAGGGGTTGGTTCATGAGCTCTGGAGAGGAACAGAAGGTATGGGAGAGCAGGATTTAGGGTTGCCAGTCATCTGAGCCTCCCTTTCTTTCTTCCTTTTCCCAAGGGCTGAGCAGTACATGCATGAGGACTGGGTTGTTTTTGCTAAGTCTTCACAAAACTAATCTTTGCTTCACACTGGTACAGAAATTACTATATTCAGATGGTAAAACGTTGTTTCTTAAGGAGGGCGGGACACATTTTTTCTCTGAAGACAGAAGAAGAAAATCTCTCTGGTACGTGCAGGGCACTGTGCCAGCCTGAGGGAAGGAGGGTGGGAAGTTTGACCAAGGCAGCTCGACAATGTGCTCTAGCTGCTTAACCAGCTGCAGTGTTTCGGTGGCACAGATACTGATCAGGAGGCAAAGGCTTCCTCACATTTGATGCCCAGCCTGGTCAATCCAGCAGCGGTGGAATGGGTGCTGGGGAATGCTGCCTGCTGGCACGCACAGCCAGTCTGGGCCTGCACCCATGGCACGGAGTGGAGGTGTTTCATCAGTGTGAGCTGCCTTATCTCACATTATCCCCATTTAGGCATATTTCTCACACCCCAGCATTAGTAAGAGAGAACTACACGCAGGCCCAGCACATACACACAGAGTGTGCAGGGCTGAACCCACCCACTAGACCCACACACGCCCCAGCAAACACACACATTAACCCACATATCTTGACACAGCAGCTCAGATATAAAAACACAGACACACCGGGCACGAGCAGAGCTGTGGATCCACCAACACTACTTCTGGAGGCATTTCCCACCAAGCCATGTTCTGCTCTCAGGTACCTGACCCCAATCACGCTACATTTTCCAGCAACAAAGTAGCCTGGGGCAGAGGGGAACAGAGACTGTGAAAATGCTGAGATCACAAGTAATTACAGCAGCAGGATTCCCAGGGAAAGAACAAAGCCCCTGGCTAACCCTTCGCTACTCACCTCACTATTGTAATCTAAAGTTAGCTGTAAACACTCAGCGGGACCTGAGCCTCCCCCTGTCCCTATGCGGGCTAACAATGGCTAAAGCAGACGAGCACACCCGGGTTTATCATTCCTCTCCCAGCAGGAGATGCTCTGAGCTGCCCTGGGGCAGTGTTCCCCTCTCCTCACAAGCACAGCACCCCTTGCTTGCTGCTCAGTCACCAACAGCACAAGGAGCAGCCCGTGCAGGTCAGAAAAGGGGGCGATGGGAAGAGTATTCCAAAGCCCTGTACGACTCCTGTGCTAAAATCCAGGCAGAGCAGATGAGGAAAAACACAAGAGATATTAAACCCATCCTCAGGAAGAGCTGCCTTATGCAGCCAGTCCTGCTCTCTATGGCCATCAGAGTCAACCACCAGAAAGGGGGCAGAACGGATTCCAGCATGCAGCCTCATCATCCCATCCCATCCCATCCCATCCCATCCCATCCCATCCCATCCCATCCCATCCCATCCCATCCCATCCCCATCCCAGCAGTTCTGCTCCACTCCCCCTCAGAAACAGGTGCCAGCAAACCAGGCTGGGTATCTCCTCTAAACTGTCCCCTCGTACTTCTTCCTTTTCAGGGCAGTACCACATTTCCTGAGTCATGCTCTCTTGTCCCCTCCCCAGCCCTTCTCACCCTCCAGTGATGCTGCCCTGCTCATGTAAACCCATCTGGCTCTTGTATTGCTCCCTCTGGGTTCTCCCCACGCCCTTTTGTCCTCCCCCAGGATCATTCCTTCACCCTTTCATGGCTCACTTGCACTCCTCCACACGCGTGTACCTGCTTGCCCGTGGCCCTCCTCACCCCTTGAAAAGCAGAGTGGTTGCATTCAGCCAGCCCAGCTGTGCAGGGATGCTGTGCACAGCTGCCCAGGTGTGTTTTGGTGGGCAGGGAGAGGATTCTCTGGGGCCTGCTGCATTACTGTTGCATTTCTATATAGAATGTTCATATCTGAGCAACTTTATGTTGTGCTACATAAACAGACATATAATGTGTGGTGTGGCATACGTGTACAAACATTAGCATGCCTGGGATTACCAGTGCATGAATTCATAATATTAATAATATCACCATATCTAAATGTGTACATATTACTTTATATTCATATATATATATTTATGCATGTGCTTTTATTTCCAAGCTTGGATTGAAATTCCTGAAGATATTTGCATACTTGCCACTTTGCACACACAAAGGTACGTAGATACACACATGATCACAAATGTATACATAATATATAGCTGTATTTTTGTTTCTGTTTGCATATCTCTGTTTGCTTGCATTCATATATATATAGATATATATTTGTTTTTATATATTCATCTCTGTGTACTGGTAGTCACCTGTTCCCTCTTTGAAAGCCTGTATTTTTATTGTTTCTACTGGGCAAAGTTTACCCAAACTCCAACTTTAACATTCATAAAAATAAAAGCAAAATCTTACAGGGGAACTTCTGTAGGTAATGAAGCAGGGTTTTTTTTCCTTCATATTTTGTTTTGCAAAAAATATCACTCCTTACAGTGATAAGGTCTCAAACCCGGAAAAAAGGGAGAGCTTGAACAGTAAAGATAAGATTTTGCTGAAAGCATTAAGGAAGTTAATGCTATTGACCAAATCCTCAAAAGAAATCTGTACCTTTCCAACCAGATGTGAAGGGCAATACTTTTAATATTTTACATGACCATTTGCAAAAAGGTAGGTCACAAGTGCTGCTCTGCACAGCTTTTACAGTGAGGTGTAAGGAGAGCTCCTTTGTATTCCCCAGTGGCAATTCCCTGCAGAGGTTCCTGGGGACTCACACAGGAGCTGTGGCTGCTCTGGCTCAGGCCTCTCCAGAGAAAGTTCTGGAAACTGGAGAGGTCACAGACCTGGCTGCATGGCCTCATCCTTCCACTCCACCTAACTGCAGCAAGTCCTCTTCCCATAACACTTCTGTTTGCTCTGAAACAGCTCTCGCTGTGGCCCCAGGCCACCTGCTCAGAGGTCAGAGGCCAAGAATAAGCTTTGACAAACATCTCCAGTACTGAGAAGTTTTGGATTCAAGTTCCCCAGAGACAAGACAGCTTGTAGGAAACAGGCTCAGCACCACTCCATGGCTTTTGCTCTATGAGACAACAGCACCCATGAGAAGCATCGATACCTCTTGTTCCAGCAGGGGCTTCATTCAGGCAGGCTGCACAGGTGTGCACTGCATGGAAAACACCATCACCATTGGTTCTGACCCTACTGCAATCTGCCTGAGCAGACCAGCAGTGGCCAGGACAGCAGGGATGAGCTGCCCATCCCACAGCTCCCAGTAGGGCTGAGGTGGTTTTTACAGGGGAAGTCACTACACATCTTTCCAGGAGGCAAAGTGCTTGGCCTCAGGTCAGTGCTTCTGCACAGATTTGTTCCAGTTTAATTGTCCAGGTGGGAACAGGGTGCACTTTGTTTGAAAGACATTATACTGCTGAATTAGCTCTCCTGCCAAGTGCATTATCGCTCTACAAACAATGTGAGTATGGGGAAATGCACCTGGGAAAGCAGAGACTAGATGCATGAGGAAGACTGTAGATTCCTCTGTTGATGACACAGATAAGTAGAACTGGCCATTCCCCAGCTCAGCAATTGAACTAAAGAAATGAGATGGCAGGCCTAGGACAGCAAGGAGCCACAAGGCAGGGACTACACACTGGCCAGTCCAATATCCCTGGCTACTGACAGAGCTACAAGAATGGTAATGAGGGAACATGCAGGGGAAACCACCCACATGGAAAGACTGAGGAACCCATCCAGCCTTTGAACTTTGTATCTTCAGCCAGTGATCTTCTCCCCACTAAGCACCAATTTTAAACATCAGTAGTTCCCCTTCTACAAAACTCTGCCCCAGGCAGGCCCAGATGTCACGTTTGTACCCACTGGCCAAGTGCCTTGGTTTCAGTACGTCACATAACCCTCCTTTAGCCAGCTCTTGGCACCTCCTGCATTTGTGCCTTCATCGTCTCAGGCTGGCTGTCTTTTTTCCCCCTTCTTTCTCTTTCTTCAAATCTGCTTCTATGTCTTTGTGCTTTCTCCATCTGTCCTTTCTGTCCCTTTCCCTACTACTGTGTCTGTTTCCAAGCAGTGTACATCTTTCTATACACTACTCACCCCAAATATGTATTTCCTCTGCCCTTCACATCAGTGGATCCTCCTTTCCCCAGCCACACTCCCTCTCATCATTGCCCCCATCATTTTGCATTGTGTATGCATCCCTATTCCTCCTCCAGCCTCTGCTGCTGTGATCCCTCACAAGGTGAAAAGGCATCGTGGTCCCCACAGGGTTAAAAAAAAGCACAAGTGGGGGTGGGGTGCTGCCCTCCTCTGTCCTTGATCAGTGCCATCAGCCTTTTGGGAGGCAGGAGGTGGCCCGAGGGAGCTGGGCTGCATCCTCATGCAGTCTCTCACGTCCTCAGCACTTAGGGGAGAGCAGCGGCCCTGCTATCAGTGCCAGGCTGGAGGGAAGGAGGGAGGCCATGCAAAGCAGACTTTTCGGCAGACACAGCCAGTACCATATGTGGAAACCTCAAATACACGAGGACTGAAGAGGATTGATATGGTGAGTGACTGTTCTTTATGCAGCTAGAGGATATTAAGTGTCATCTTCCTTGTACACAGCTGCTCTGCAGAGGCCCCTTGGTGCCCCATGCTGCTCCTGTGTTCCTCTGGGGTGCAGTGAGGCTCCCAGAGGCCTTCCTACATTATACCACAGAGTCCCTCCTAGTAATCCTCATTCTGGCCCACCTATTCACACATTGGTATGTGCATATCTCAGATCCCCAAGCAGCTGAATTTCTAAAGAAGGGAACACCTCACAGCAGTCAGTCTGACAGACATCCGCCCTGGAAAACCCAATCTCCCTGGCAATGGGAGTGTGAAGAGACAGACAAAACAAAACTGGATTTTTCAGAAGAGCAAGGAGCAGGCATCTCCTGTCAAGACATCCACATACTCTCCCCTCAGAAATACAGCAGGAGAATTTAGGGGGTAGAAATAAAACTTGCCAAAACCAAAGGGGACCTGGCTGAGTGAAACTAAGCACTGAAATTTAGGTGTGACACCAGAGACTGCCTTTGAGCTAAAGTCCCCCAGCTGAAGGACTGCTGTGTTACTTCTGCTTCTGGTACAGCCATTTGGAACCTGATACAGGATAGGGCAGCACCTTGGCAGATTCTGAGTCTTCAGGGCACCACAGAACAATATGTCAGGTGCTTCAAAATATGTCACTCATTGTACACCCTTTCCCATCCACAATGCAGGTACACATCACACCACCCCTGGAGCACTGTAGGATCTGGGCATCTGACAGTCTTGATTTTTCACAGCACCTCGTTGAAAGGAGGAAAGATCCTTTATCAGACGTAGAACTGAGACAGAGAGAAACAAAAAGCAGATCCCAGTCTGAGAGGCCACAATGCTGAGTGAGCACTTGCAGCATTGGGACTTTCTCAGTCCCTTAAATGGAAACCAAGAGCCCAGAAGGAGAAGAAAAATAGCCTGGGGAGCCATAATACAAAATGACACAGAAGAAAATAGTAAATCCCAGCACTCCCCAGGTTACACTGCAGTAGTCAGAACTGCTGAGAGGTGCCATCCTTCAGGGGGGCAGCCTGCAGCCTCTGCTTTCCTGAACCTGCACTCACCCCTCTCTTTACTTTAAAAAAAGAGCAGATTCTTTAGCAGTTGCTTTTCTCTGCTGGCAGGGTAGCTCTATGGTTAGTGCAATACCTCAGAACAAGAGACCACTGTTCAGCTTCCATTAAGGGACCCATTTTCTACATTCCTAGACACCGTGTTCATGGATCCACGAGTTGCTAGGGAAGGACAAACCCACTCACCACAGGGCTCTGAATGCCTGATTAAGTCTCAAAGCCACCTGTTGTAGTCCTTAGAATATGCATTTGCTGTGCCAAATAAATTTGAACATGCTCATGGTGAAAAAAAAGCTAGGAGCCAAGATCACCTGCTTTCTGTACCTATGCCAGGTAAGGTAGGAATCAGGCTGCCTCACACCCAATGCATCCTGAATTATCCTTTGTATGGGGATGTGTCCCACTGCCTGACTGAGAATTTGCAATCACTAACTTCATAGGGTCTCCACCTGAATGCATGAATGGTGGAATTCAGCTGCCTCCAGTGGTGAGACAGGCTTCCTATGGAGGCTTTTTTAAAAATGAAAACACAGTAATCACCACTGCATTTCATGTCACATCTAATCTCTAGCAGGGATGCAAACAGTATTTTCAGAAAGAAAGCAATGACAAAAATTTGCCTGCGGCACAGGATAGTCACTTAAAGTAGTTTTTTTGGAACATGTTGTTTTAGGTGTAATTGCCTAAATGTTGCCCCTATCCCCCTTTGGATCCTTAAGCCACTGTATTGAAGTCTGCCTTAACTAACAAGTACCTGTCCAAAGAGCAAGTGCAGCCTGTTTACACCGAATTCTTAGCTCCAGCCAGTGTCCTGGCACTACAGCCACTGTTACACTTCTGTTCTGCAACTTATCTGTTTTTCCAGGCCTTGTGGCAGCACAGTGACTGAGACAATAAAACAGAAAAAGAGATTAAGAAGAACTGAAGCAAACAAAGGGAAAGGAAATATCTGTCTTACTGAAAATGGACAGAAAAAGAAAGAGAAAACCATGGTGCAGTTTAAGACAAAGTAAGAAATAGCTGGACAAAATAAATATATTTGTGAAAGAAAGCACAAGGATGTAATAAAAATTAAGAAAAGGAGACATAGAAAAACATGGCTCATATAGAAACACATCTCCTTCTAGTAGATGATAGATATTCGAATTCTCAGAAAGTTGCACGACTTTTGTGTAAGGGAAGTATGTTCTTGCAGCATTTTTGTATCCAGTGAAGCAATTAGTGCAGCATTGAGTGACAGGGACAGAATGTGTCCAGGATTCCTCCACTGCCTACAAAAGGATTTTCCTTTTGGGTGAAAAACCACTACTTCAGCAAGTCGGTAGTTTTAAGGTCTTCAAAGAGTCTCTTGGTTAAAAAGTATCTCCTGCACTATCCCTGATGTTACAGGTAAAACGTGCAGCTCTTCATATCACAAAGGCACAGGGCACCACAGCCATTCAGCTACCCTATGCCAAAAGTTCAGGTTTCCCTGGGAATTTGGGACCCTGAGCCAAATCACCTTTAACAGGTCCAAAGACTTATCAGATAACACATTCTTTAGCCTTTCAGAAGAATCACTGGATCAGACAGAGAAGACAATGTGCTAGTCACATGAGACCCTAAATCCTGAACTGACCTAAAAATGCAGTGAAGCTCAAAACTCTCTGAATAACAAATTTATCTGCATCTGATTCCTGATCAAGCATTGATGCAAGATTTCTGGGAACACCTTAAACTGTGAAGTGAAATGCAATAGTAAAATAAATGTCTGACCACTGTTGCCATTATCTGATGTTCATACAGCAGACCCAAGCCTCCCTGAATTCCATGCCATTCTGTGCCAGGCTCAGTGAAAGATCTGGAATTGTTTTCCCATGGCAGCCACTCCTCTGATTCTTCCAGAGTTCACCCCACAGAGCTTAGAATATTGCAGACACCAACAAATGAAACTACTGATGACATGATCTTCAGAGCTTGGAGCCAGCTAGAGATGCATTATTAATAGGATTAATTAGTCCTCCTAAGGGTTCAACTTAAATCAAGATGATGCTGTAGAAAGCACTGTATGTATAAAAAGGGAGTAAGAAAGAGCTATATCCTGAAGACTTATCTCAAGGTCTACATACATGAGGCAAAAGAAGTAGTATTAGTTCTGTTTTGCTGCTATGGAAACATGACATGTAGTGGCTACATTTTTTGGCCTAAGAGATCTGTGATGGAGCCATAAATCAAACCCAAATATCCAGACATCCAGACCAGTGCAGCTGGTCACCAGCTAGGCAATCCACAGTCTCCCTCTGGACTAAAAGCAGAGACCATGACACAGGCAGCTGCTAGGTCTGCTCAACAGAGCCACTACAAGTGCTGTATGTTCAGTGTTGTTTGTTTTTGTTCTTGATTTCATGCTCCTTTACTTAGTGGAAGCCTCTGGCACCAACAAACAATTTTCTGGGATGTAAGAAAGTGTAGTTATGGATCATAAACCCTCACTTGCCTGCTGGGAATGTGCACAGCTGATGCTATCGGGGGAACATACACATGTCAGATTCTGTCCATCTAGCCCAGACCAGAAACAAGAAAATGACCTTCAGAGCCACACTCTAAATTTTTGTGGTTAGATGACTGAGAAACTGATGTTGCAGGAGGACACTTTTCCTAAACTAAGAAGAAAAACAAAGCCACTCACTGGCTGGTGTTATACACCGAAAGAAGTTAGGATACAGCCCCTGGGTAATTGCTGCACAGAGCATGGGTGTATTGTTGAGACAGCCTATGTGAGCCTAAGCACATTCTTTCTTTTTGTTGAGAGGAATAAGAGCTGCTGAGTACTGTGGCATTGTTCCTAAACAGACAGATTGCCTCCTCCCAACAGCTGAGAGAGGACCAAGCTAACACTGAGGAAATCTACTCTTGCAGCCCTATGGCCTATTCTCCCTCCTGGGATTTCCTACAGGCTAAACCAAACCTCAGTGGCTTGAAGGGCAGTAAAAGGCCTGGCAGTCACAGAGACACAACATGACATGCTTGAATACTCTACAACCTTTTCAGTCTCTAATTCTGGCTCCCTAATCACCTAATATCTGGACCTGATGTAAACTGATGTGGCAAAGCAGGTTTACATGAGTTCAGTGTGCTCTGTGGAGATCAACTGCCTCATCCTGCCAGGCAGCAGGTGTGGACATTAAACCTTCCCAGACCCTTCCATCCATCAGTTTTCAAGGTGCCCAGAAGACAGCAAGGAGGTAATTTTGGATCCTCTGTTTTCTTACAGAAAGGCTACAAAGATCCATAGGGATGCAGATGACAAAAACACGTGGCTCTCAAGCAATAACTGGTGTCCACTATCTCCAGCAGGTACCAACTTTTCCAGTTCCACTGTTTTCCCTCCCATCACAGGCTCAGCTGCTGGGCAGTTATATTTCAAATCCCCCAAACCAATGAAGGTATTTGAGATACCTCCATGGGGTAAGTCTACAGGCAGAATCTCTGATAGGGAACATGAGGCTGATTTCCATTATGTAAGGCAGATAACTTATTCCCTGTGCTTTACATAAGGAAAAAGCTTATGCTCCTCTTCTGTTGCCTCTGCACCCCTTTCTCTCATCCTTCAAGCAGGAAGGCACAATCAGAATAGAGCAAGAGCTTCTGTGCACCAGGCATGGGGGGCATGTTAAGCAATGGGAGTAGGACACATGGAGCAGATGTGGATTTTATCCACATAGGGAGGATCTTGAATAGCCCTGATTCTTCCCCAGATGGAAAGGTTCTGCCACATCTGGCAGCAATGAAAGGCATTCAAGTAGTGTGTTCCACTCATTCTGTGTTCCCTGTATCCCCACGTTGCCTGCAGGAGCCCTAGCAGAGCTGCCCCACTTTGTGACCAAACAATGGGAATCTGCCAGAATTTCCACCAATGTGAAATTAGGACAGGCCCACAGCAGTTTAAGCAAACAATGAGTTAAACTCCCTTTCAACAAGAAGAGATGTCACCTCTCCCACACAGTGCACAAATCCTGCAAACCCAAGTTAGCACAACCTGAAAAATTGACTGGGGACTAAACCCAGCAATCCAACACAGACAGGTGTGCATCTGCTCACCCCAGATACCACTCCTGTCATTCCTACCTTACAATAGATCTCCCACAAGCCTCTTTCCCTTGGGGCCCCCTCTGCCTGCAGCATCCCTCTGTTATGCATTCAGGTAATCCTCATGGATGAGCTCTGTTACCATTTGAAACCTTTGCCCTCACCACTTGCCCGAAGACATTTTCTTCCTCTGCCTTCCTAACTCCCTCACATGCAATTACCCTCCCATTTTCTAAGCCCTTTCCTCAGGGCAACACCTCCCGCTCTGCTTGGGAGACTGTGATATCTCCCAGGCTTCCAGTCTCAGCTGACCTGGCTTGATCTCCAACCTGCACACAACCTGCCAGCCTCACTTCACTGAGGAAAAGGTGAAAGGCAGCACAGCGAAAAGGGGAGCTACATCTGGATCGGCACATCAGCCGTGCCATCTCACCCTCTTTCCAATCTTCTCCCATTGTGAGGAACAGAGGGGCTGATTTCTTTATACCTGTCCCCTGAGAAAGCTTCTGTTCTGAATTTGTTGAGGTGTAGGTCACAAATGGGCAGTTTTTGAGAAGGGTAAACAAACTCCTCTTGTAGTTTTTCATGTGAATCCCATTGTCTCAGACATGCTAGCAAAATCTCTTATCAACCTGTTTCACAGTGAATGGTTATTTTTATAGCTATAGGATCTGGGTTTGGTGTGCATGTATGTTTCAAAGTCCAAAAATTTTTTCCAGACTAAAAATAGCTTGGAAAATGTGTACTTATCACTGATTGAGGTAGTCTTATTTTGTATAGAAACAGATGTAAGGATAATCATAGCAGAATAATTATCCCAGATGAGATATGCAGCAGTTTATTTCCCCTCATAAGTCAGGTACAACTAGGTTCAATGACAAGAGCCATTGTAGCCAGCAAAGCCTTAGAACGAGGGGATCTTCTTGGGCATATTAATATCACTCCAGATAAAGTCAGCCTTGATTTGTCCTTAAGTCCTTTACTAAGAACAGTGTGTTAAGGATTGCACAGAGAAACTTTCACAGCAGCAGCAACAAATATTCCCAACAAAGGTCAGAGTTATTTAATGCCCCTGCCATATGACATGGATCAGTCATGCCAGACCTGGAAATAGACTTCAAGCCTTCTAATTTTATAATCCCATTATCCCCTGCTCCCCACCTCCTGGCACTTCTTCTGTTCTCTTGCACCTTAGCATCTTTGCAGTGAAAGCTCCTAAGCCAGGTAACGTGATGGAAATGTGCAACTGGATCCCCCCAGCCTCCCCTTCTTACCTCATGCTCTCACATCTGCCACATCTGCCATGTACTCGCTCTCCCGTCCCCTTTCACCCCAAACTTCTGTGCCCTGCTCTGTGCCCAGCATTGCCCATTACCTGCACACTTTACACATCTTCCTTGCCTTTGCAACAGTTATTTTATGCATCATCTCTTCTCCATCATCCTTCTCTCCAGCCTCATTTCTTCCAATACCTACCTCCTCCTCCTCTTTCTCTCTCTGAGTCAATCTAGACTGAGCTTAAGGTGTGATGTTAGCCACAAAGGATAATGTGGTCGTTAACCAGCCTGATATGGACTCAGCAGACTGGCTGTAAGTCATGTTAACAATCCTAATTGAAGAAAGAAATCAGTGAAACACTGATTTACCACTTTGCATATTTATTGGGTTTTACCAGTTTCTGATATCCTTTCCAAGAGTTTCTCCTCGTTTTTGTTCTGGTCATTATCTTTTGAAACCTATCTCTTTTTCCTCCCTTTCTGACCAAAAAAGGCTGCATTTCACAACTTGATCATCACCCTAAACAGGATACAAGCTGCTTCCCCTTCACATGTGTTTATGTTAATGTGCTTGCTTCTTATTCCAAGTTTATTGCTCCTGCCTCAAAGTCAAGGATGATTTTTTTCTAGAAGAACAAAGAACTTCTTTTCCATCTTAGATAGGGATAAGGTGAGGCCATGATCCAGGAAGGCTGTGGCTAATCATACAGGAAGGCAAAGAGAGAACAAAAGTGAGACTTGAAAACAAGGCTGAAGTGAAAGCATGAAGGCAAAAGGTTACAGATAGGGCTGACTAAGAGCTAATATCAAGAACAAGGAGGTGGCCCAAGTCCACCTTCTCCCTGGTGCCTTTGGTACTCAGGAACTCAGGAAGGTGCTGGCCAAAGCTGGACTGTGCAACAGGATCCAGCTCACTCCAGCACTTCCCTCTGCTGGCCGGCGTGCACAGCCCCAGGGAGGGCACCCAGGGCAGGGGAAGGAGGGCTCTGGATTGCCCCACCTTGTCCTGGGACACAAACCATGGGAGGGACCCGGGTGAGCTCCTGAACCGCTGCGTTCTTCAGAGACTGAAGATGGCTGAAATATTGGGGAAACTTTAGGTCAGTTCTAGGTTTTTCTTTTGTTTTCTCATTCAACTTTAAGGTCAATTAATAGGCCTTTTATGTCTTGAAATGCACACAAACCTACTGCAATACTCCTGCCTCCATATGGCACCTAACCATTTCCTCCAGTGGCTTAGATTTTCTTACCTCACTGCTGTTGAAAGAGGGTAGAAGCTACCAGGAAATGATAAACAGGAAGCCCCAAAAGTCCAGATCATTTACAAAACAACACGTAGGCGCATGTATCCATAATGTATTGTGGATAACGCTAAATGGGTTGGAAAAGAGTTATTTGTTTTGCTGTATCCTTTTGTACTTAGATGCTGATGTATGATCTTGGCTTAGCAGACAGCAGGAGCTTCTTGGCCTGCTCCCCAGATGTGCACAGATCTGTAAAATTTCCTAGAGCTTTTCTGTTGACAATGCAATATAGAAGGCACTATTTGGCAACAGCAGAGCTCTTGCTGTTTTGTTGCAGGGGTTCTGCAATGTATGTCATGTCTATTGTATGTGTATTGAAGAGAGTTTCTAGATTTCCTTCCTATGCTGTAAGACTACAGGCTCACAGCCAAGTCATATTTTTTCCAAGGTTCCCATCTCTAGATCCTTTTGCAACTTCAAATTTCCTTTATCTTATTTTTAGCTACACATTTCAGATACTTTTTCTGGGGTACCTAAATCTTAATAAGCATTCATTTCAACGTGTTCATTCCCCAAACCTCCCACCCCTGGCTATGCCCTACCCACCTCTCTGGTGCCCATCACAGCTTTCCAGCTGCCCTCCCAGTTAATCCACCCTGCTGCCTCTCTCCTCGCCACAGTTCTTCCAGCCGCTCCCTTTTTTCCCTGTTTCCTTCACCAGTCTCCTCTCCTTCTTCCTTCTTCCCCTTCTCTTCCTTTTCTCTTTCTCTGAATGGCTGTAACGCTGCCAGACTTGGCAGATGAGCCAGCCTCTGTCTCAGAATCAGCTAGATTAGCTCTGTTAGCTCCTTTAGCTGTGTGCGTGGGGGAACCCCTCTTTGGCAAGCTCAGCCCCGCCGATCCCAGACACGAGAGGGCCGTTCTTAGGGATTCTCTTTCCTGCACTCCTTCATCTGTCTGACGCTGTTTGCTTCTGAGCCGAGGCTATGAGGTGTGCAGTGATGTACCCAGACTGTTCTTTATGGGATAAAAAAAAGCGCCTGCCGCCCCGGGAAAGCAGCTCAGCCGCTGGCCCAGGCGGGGTTTGCTGGGCGGTGTGTGCCCGTGCCTGGGGGAAGGGGGAGGCAGAGCCGAGGTCCGGCAGCGCTTTCCTCACCTGCTGCAAGACGGGCAGGACCACCCTGCTCAGCGGCAGAGGGCACGGGGGATGGCTGATGCACTGTTTGACGAACATCTAGCTGCTCCTTAGCGACAGAAAGTGGAGGGGATGGAGGGGAGAGCCATCCGGTCCCCATGGCAACCGTGCTCAAGTCATCTGAGGTCAGAACGATGACCGAGGCTGCCAGAGAAAACGTATTTTGATGTGAGGATAAATCTCACATCAGAGACCACATGACTCGGTCTGCCAGCTCTGGGTGCCCGGAACAGCCCAGCACCCCCCGTGTGTCCACCGTGCCCCCAAACTGGACTGCACTGCTCCCCGCTATGGTGCTTCTGGGGGCCCTCTCAAAGCCTGATCATCTCTCCCACTGCCTGCCCTGAATTCACCCCCAGCTATTTCTGTTTCTGGGTCACCGAGCTCACATCTGCACGGCCACCAGTGGCTGCAGGGTGGGCTGGCACATCCTCGCTCCTCTTGAACCGTGAGCAGGGGCTGCCCACAGCCGTGAGGCTCAGGCCACCAGCCCAGCACCGCCCAGCAGAGCCTCAGCTCGCCAGTCACCATCCCCTCGCTGTCCTCAAGGGTCCAGCTTCATCGAAAGCCATCGCGTACGCGCCTAGTGACGACAAAGCCACGTCAGCTCTCCTTCGTTTTGGGAAAGCAGCTGGAACTGAGCAGTCTCTGCAGGATGCTGCCGCGCTCAGCGGATTTCTGTTGCCATCTGGTGGCAACTGAAAAGCACTTGGAAATAGAGACAAATCACCAAGATCCACGCCCCACTGTTCTCTGAGAGGGGCTTGTCCTCCTCCATTGCACTGGGATGCCCAGGGAGGTGGTGGAGTCACCATCCCTGAAGGTACTCAAGGAACGGCTGGACTTGGCACTTCGTGCCATGGTCTAGTTCACAGGGTGGGGATCGGTCAAAGGTTGGACCAGATTGTTTTGGATATCCTTTCCAACCAAACGAGTCTGTGACTCTGTTCCACAGGTCTTTACTCAGGCCACATCAAAATTTCCTCACTTCAAAAGGGGAGAATGTTAACACTATTAGATCTGATTTGATATCTAGATTCCAGACGATACCTGCCATTGCAAATGTTCTCACAGTTTGTAATTAAACACTGACCATTTTCTTGACTACTCCACGTGCTGTAATCAAGACTCTCTCTCCTATCCCCTAAACCCTGCAGTTTAGCTCATCCTAAATTAGAAATCTTCCCTCTGCCTTGAGAGTTGTTGAATGAATCATCCACAGTTGGTCAGTTAATGAATGTACAATTACCAACCCCATCTGGCTGTTGCAGAAATCTCCTTAAAGGATTGCACCCCTGCTTATCAAGGAACATATGAACCAGAAGCAGCCTCAGACTCCCTCTCTGTCTAGATCAGGGCTTCATCCCATCTCTGGCTTAGGGGCAAGAGGCCTCATGAAAGACAGAGTTCTCTCATCAGATGGTTTGCCCAGACACGTTCCTTTTGTGGGCACTATTGCAGCTTCTGCTGGAGCCTGGCTCACACTGCAGCACCAGCATTTCTGAAGGCAGCCACAGATTCACCCTCTTGTCAATCTACTGCTCTCTGGTAGAGAATAATTCCCTTCCTGTTTAAGGAGGGCACCCAACCATTGGACTGCATGGACAATGCAGAAGCAGGACATCCTAATGGCATTTGATTGTAGTCCTGCTTATTTTTTGCTCCCACTTATGCTTAGCCCTGCCTTTGTGCCTTCCCTCATGCCAGTCTTGCTCTTGCCCCTGTTCCCTGCTCCAGCCCAGCCACATCTGCTGGAACCACCCAACCTCCTTCATGCTCATGTTGCCTAAACTCCAACAAACTGCCTTTACCAGTCAGGCAGAGAGCCCACAGAGAGTTTCCCACTCTGTTGTTCCCACAGGCAGGGGTGACTCATGACATCTTGTCACTCCCAAGTAACTTAGCTGATGAAATCCCAGAAGCAGCCAGCCACACTCCAGCTCCATGTCAGTGCTCCAGCACCAGGTTCTGCTCCAGGGGAAATAATCCAAGGAAGTGCAGCAGCTCCTTCACTAGCCCCATCTGAGCTGAACCTTCCCTTGCCACACAAAACTTATGCTGGCCACTGATGTTCTTTTGGTGCTGTTCATCTTTCTCATAGGTTGGTTTTGACCCAGTCTCCTGTGTGTGCTCTTGCTTGCCAGACACAGGATGTGGGTGAGGGCCCAAAGAAGCCCTCCCCTGCAGAAGGTGAGGCATTGCTTTTAATCCTTTATTTATTTAAAGCCATTGCTTTCAATCCCAGGAGAGAGCAGTGAGCAGATATTAAACCAAAAGCAGAAGGACTCTGTGGTATCTGGCAATACTGTGACCCTTAGCATGGTCTCAGAAAGGAATTCTGCAATGAAGCCACCCCATTTCCAACAGGGGCCGATTGGAAAAGCCCTGGTGCAGTTGTAAACATCCATCTCTTTCTTTATTTTTTTATTCTCTACATCAGTTCTGACATCCATTTTCAAGACAGGAAGGCTGAGTGTTTGAAGAGCTTGCAACTGGCAGTGACCTTCTTATCCAGTTCTCTACAGCTTCATGGTTCATCTTCATATTCAGTGCATTCACAACTGTTACCTCAGGCCACAGAGCAGAGGCAGGCACTGGGAGTCACACCACAAATGCAGGCAGCACAACCAACCTGTCAGTCCACCACCCTGCTCCAAAATGAGGAAACCTCATCCCACCACCATATGGTGCCAGTGCATCACATGGGTCTGAAAGGCACATGAGCCTCTACAAACTTCATAGACACAGGATTTTATTGAGAATGCGAATGGGATTTTACAGTTTAGAACAGGAACAGATCCTCAATCACTGTACACTATTTTGTGAAAGAGATTAGTTGGTTACACTATAGCACTAGTAAATGAAATTGTGGCTGGGAGTGTTCCCCACTAAAATTTGATGATAAAAGTTAGTTAGCAGCCCACTAGAAATTGTCTTTACAGTTCTGTACACAGTTTAGAAGTCAGCACATAGGAAGGAATGTTCCAGAAGGAAGTCTGCCTGCAGTCTATTATAGAGGCTAAGAGTTTAACACTATGGCCACTGTATGCCCAGTAGCCTCAAAACCAAAGACGTTTAATGTGCTGCCAGAGTAAGCCTTACTCCCTGTGTGAGCATTGAGTCAATTTCTCAATACGTTGTTCACTTTTCATGTGGACCAATTACTTTAGGCTCTCTGCATGGTACCAAAATAATTTGGGTCAAGAGACTAATGCAGTTGAGGTTCAAAGTCATCTTTCACTAACGTGTCTCTGCACGTAATGTTTGATTGACTATGATGACAGAGTCAAGTTTATTTATTCTTTTTTTATTTTTCTTTAGAAAATCAGAGCTTGTTGCTGGTTTTGAGGATCCAAGTTACTGGAAACTCTGGTTAATAAGTCAAGTATATTGCTCTACCACATTTGTGCTCTTCCCCACAACTCCCATTGCTTTGATCCCAGACATGAAGCCTCCTTCAAAGGAACAAAGCCAATGCTGATTTGAAACAAAGCCAGGTTACTCTGAATGCTTAACACAGTGTTCCTTGTTCCCAGAGCTTCATCTACAGATATCCATGTTCTTTTACAGCTGGAAAGGGGAGCTTCCTTAAATCTTGCACTGCCTACCAAGAACTGAAGAGGAAATACCGGGAAATACCTCTTGCATTGCATCCCTGACCTATTTGCTTGCATATGGCAAATATCACTACAAAGCTGGAGTCAGGAAAGCATAGTTGTTCTAAATCCAGTACGATACAAAGAGTAAATAAGTCTTCCAGGTCAGAGCTGGTCATTTTGTGTATATAGCTACTCATCTTGTTGACAGTAACTTTTCCAGAAACTGCAGACTAACTTACCTCTGAATATTTTGCATCATCCCCAGCTGCATGCTACGACCTCAGTGATGCCATTTTAAGCAACCCAGAGCAAAACTCTCATAACAATTATTAAGAAGGACGAAGAATGATTCACATAAAGATTTCAAAGGAACACAGTTGTCCCAACTCCTAATTTCTTGGACAGAAGGACATCTGATCCTGGCTATTCCTATAAACCAACAACTTTAGAACATAATTAGCAATACTGTCAAAAAAACCTGCAACGAATTAGGATCACATCTGGCTGATGGTAAACAACACTTGAAGGAATATGTTGTGCTTTCAAATGTGGACTGATCAGAAAGCTTGAACAGTTCAGACAAGAAACTGAATTAAGTTAGAGTTAAATGGCTGTTTCCTGTTCCTGTTTCCACCTCAGGCTGAGTGAAATAGTAGGATACAGATGACTGTCCATGAAAGGAAACATTTATCCATCCCTTTCTTGAGCGCTGTATCTTAATTTTAAATGCAGTTATGTTTCAGTGTGACTCACACATCCTTGGGACACTCTTTGCTGTCATCCCTCCTGGGTATCAGTCACTTAACAAATAATTTGGCATCTGTAACCAGGATGTCCCCTCTCAGAACCTCTCAACAGCTTGTGGGGACACAACCCTAACAAATACTCCTGCCCCAGTTCTATTGTCACTGATGACAGCACTAGACACTGATGAGAGCTGTATAAATTTCCAGTCCTTTCTGAAAGCCAGTGAAGCATTTGGCTCAACCACTTTCTTCAGTGATGACTTTTCCAGTGTAATATCATGATATGGAAAAGTGATCCCCACGTTTTACTCCCCAATTTCACTGAATGGTCCTTTTGTTCTCATGTATATGATACAGGCAGAACAGAAGCTAAGTCTACTTTATAAACTAGCATTCCACTTTTACATATCTCCTTTTCAAAACAGCAGTCTTGGTTTTTCCAGTGTCTCAGAGTTTTTACATGCCTTAGTTGCTCATGTCACCATTTCCTGAAGTCTCCTGTTTGAGGGCAGACTTCTGTGTTGTCTCCAGAGCATTCATACAACATTGTCTTCAACAGTGATGGCATCTCATACCTATAATTATTACAGAGCTAATTTAAACCCCACAAGGGTAACATCAGCCCTTCCAGTTGCACTGCTGAGACTGAATTTCTAATACTGTTGCGTTGTCCAGTCACCTTCCCTGTACAGGTCATTTTAGGGAAAGACATTTCAGAAAGCCCTTAATTAACACTGGATTTTTTTTCCCTACTGTTCACCCTAATTTCTGGATGTATTTCTCCTTAAATTTGTAGCATCCTCTGGATTAAAAGCTCCTTTGCCTATCTGTTGATTACCATCAAGATTTCCATCTTGATGGAAAACTATCAGATCATATCCCAGCCTCCACTTTACTAGGCAAAGTTTTTAAGCCAAGGTTCTTGGGGTAGGGTCTTCATTCTCCAGAAGATCCGAAGAGTCATTCTTATACCTGTTTTCATTTGCATGAATCTTTATTGAGAATGAATTATCAGAATTATTCACAATATTCTCTATGAGACTTTTTACATAGAATATTCTCTTGATACTTTTCTGTATACCATTTACCTTTTAGCAGTTCACAGTGTGTGACCACCTAATACTCAAAGATCCATTTTTCTCCTTCTCTCTCATTTCCAGTTGGTGAGTTCCCAGGAACAAAAGTTATTAGTCCCTATATCCATGGTAGTAAATTTTGCATACTCGAATCTCATCCAAGATTTCATTTCATCCATCTTTCAGTATTCATTTATAACATCCTGATCATTCTGTCCTTGTGCCATCAGCAAATTTCACCCAAATGCTCTTTTTATTTATGCCAAGGCCATGAATTCAAATATGAGACAAGATAAGGCCCCACAGTGACCTCCATTAGTAATCCCTTTTCCCTATCAAGATCCTGCCTTTGTGAAGCAGTCTCAAAGGCCTTTTAAAAATCTAAACATATCAGATTAAATGTTTCTCTTTTATTAACTTCTTTGTTGACGCATCCCGAAAACTGAGCAGAGGATTTATGAGATACTCTTTGCTTAAAGAATTAATCTCAGTTATCAGGATCTTCCAGGTGTTTTGACATATTTTTAATTACCATTCCAACCAGCTTTCAAGAAACAGATAAAAGCTTCACTATTGTACTTCCCTGATTCATCCCTAGCACCTTTTTCAAAATTGTGGGTACAGGGTGTGTTGTGTTCCCAGAAGCTCTGGTACCATGGCAGGTTTCCATCACAGACCATGAATTTTCCTAACCCAAGAAGCCACTACTACTACTCCCTTGAAGTTCTCTGGAATTCTTGGAGGTAAACCATATTATGTTTTAAAATTATCAGTTTGATCCAACATTTCTCATTATGAACTCTCAGTCTTTGAATGCTGCTTCATTGTAAAAAACAGAATGCACGCAGGACAGAAATACAGAAGTCTCAAAACTGAAAGTGTATGTGAAAACACAAGGTTTTTCTCGATTGTTCTCTTTAACCACCCTTGATCCAACACATCCACTAATTGTTTCACAGGCTTCCCAGTTCTCACACCCAGGAAAATTCTCATTTATCCTTTTCATTCATTTCATTGTTTGCTCCATAACTCCCTGTTCTATCTTCCCTCCTAATTATTAAATGCTGCAAATTCAAGCTTCTCCCTACTGTAAATTTTCAAGAACCTCTTGCATGACTCTGAAATTATAAGTTAAGTCACACAGGTATCCTATTTTCCTTTTGATCCACGGGAATGCTTGTCATCCAAGACTATTATTATTGCTGATATCATAGGTACCCGCCAGCACTTCTAAGGATTTTAATCTTTTACTATTAACTCTGATGTCTGCTTCTCAGTCAGAACGCAACAGCATGAACTGCTCATTAGTTTGAGTTATTGCGATCAAACTTTATATCCTGTCTGCATTTTCACACCATCTGCTTTTGAAGTGGCAGATAGGCTGTTAATCAGACACACTGTGCTTCAGTGCCTGTGAAGTACTGGCTCTTTGAAAAGTGACTTCAGGTGGTTCTTCATTTACTGTTTCAAGCAACTTCTGTCCACACTTACAGGCAGCCAGAGCTTTCCTAGCTGCCAGTCCTGGGAATGTGTCCACAGCTTTCCTTTCCTGGCAGCATTGCCCAATGTGAAGACCCTAACTTTGATGCACAAAGCAGGATTTTCCTTTAAGGACAGCTACCAATTGATCTTTTGGTTTGTTCACGATAAGCATACGAAACTTAGAATACAATTTTGTCAATTCAAAAGGAAGGAGCATTATTCAGCTTCCTCTCTCAGAGCTATTTTTATTCTGAAAGGCTAACAAGCAAGAAAACCAGAAAAATTACTTCAGCCTATCAAGTCGAATTAGCCAAAATGCACCTAAGCATCTTTACTGCTGTGTAAGAAGGTACTTTTTCATGTAGGCATTTCAGAGGAGAATTATTTTATAACTTTGCTGTACTTTTTATTCACTGAGCCTTTGGAAATATAACATGTAACAGTTAACCTGTGTAACATCACCTCTGTGAGCTTTGGGGGCCCTAGAATCTGACCTTCAATATCAGTTTGTCTGTCTGTCCAGCAACTTAAATGTTTCTCTTGTGAATACTTCACGATCCTTATCATAGTAACACTATGCAAACCTTTTGAGTCAGGAAAGTGCAATTATCATGGAATTTTTTTTAAAGAAATCTCTTTAGATGTTCTACGCTGAAGGAAAAACAGCATGACTTGAAAATGTATGCAAAACAAATTCATTCACTGACACTCCTTTCTCTGCCTAAAAAAGCGCCTTTGTCTCACCCCAGTCTTATAGAATAGAGCACAGCAGACCTTAAGCTGCTGGAAACACTTGTGAAGACCTTGACACCCTGGTCTGACTGACAGACCATGATGGCCAAGAGTCCCCTCCCCCGGGGTGCCCTGCTCTCTATCCTTACAAGCACTGAGATCACCCAGGAGTTTGCATTCAAGTACTACCTAGAATTGTGTAGGCTTGTGCAGACCCTGACAGCTCCAACTTCACCCTCCATGTTTTTCAGCTTGAACAGAAGCTCCAGAACAAGGCTCCTGCACATGATCTTCCTCCATCAACCTTTCCAGATGACCTTGTTCCCAGAGGCCCATTCACAGCACAACTCGGCCACAGGGAACCCATAGGAAGGGCTGTGCCAGACCAAGAACATCACGGTTAAAATATTTTCCCCAGTTTGTGTTAGATCTGTATCCTGACTCCTGCCTCACTGCACTGCTTTCTGTCAGAGATAGGACAACCTGAACACACAGTTAAGCATTGTGCAGCAAGTATTTGTCATTTTGTATCTCCCTGGTATCTCCCATGTACTGCCTGAATATCCTAAAGACTGGGGTTTATAACCCAGCTATTTTTGTTTCCATGAATATTTAATCAATCATTCACACAGAGAAGATAAGCTTCAAGGCGAAAAAATTGCTTTAAAAAACAATTACCTCCAATTATCCAAAGCTGGATAATTTGGCTAGGATACACTGGCAACATCTCTCTTTCAAACAGGGCAGTTGACCTGGGGACACAGAAAGCGCAGCCTCCCTCTGCTCACGATCCTTGGGAATGAGCCCTACTCTGTTCCCGTGCCTACCTACAGCCACTGTGCCTGTCTGAAAGATCAAGGGAAAAGCTGGTGAGCCAGGTTTAAACCTCTGCTAAAAAGCCATGAGAAGAATGAAGGTCCCTTGCAGAGATCTAAAAATCCAAGAACTCATGTAGGGTT
Organism: Cisticola juncidis; assembly: GCA_013400215.1. NCBI lineage: Eukaryota > Metazoa > Chordata > Aves > Passeriformes > Cisticolidae > Cisticola > Cisticola juncidis. The sequence continues at coordinate 96,332 of VXBR01006647.1, forward strand.
CATGAAAATAAGAGACCAAATACAGGAGATAGACTTTATTTTTGTCCTTGCAAAGGGAAAGGTCATAGTACAAACTAAAGATTTAAAAGGCTTAACAGAACCAGAATGAAAAGTGACATTACAAATGCACCAATTAGGAGAAAAGCTTCAGTTAGAACTTGTGCCTTGTCACTCATCAAAGAATCCAATTACAAGACCAAAACCAGGCTTTGTTAGTTCTACAATTCACAGAACTACCTGCTTCAAAGCACATTAAAGTGCAGCTGCAGCCTGAAAAGTGACTATCACAGCTATGTGGGATGGCAGGGAGCCTGCACCGAGTCTTGGCGGAAACAAAGACCCAACCTTCAGTCCCTAAGGAATGAACACAGGGACTTTCCTCATTTCAACAAAGCCTCCCTGTATTGGAAGCACGGCAAATTTCCCTGTCTTGGATTTCTGAGGATTTCAGGGAGAGTCTGTACTGTTGCTGGTCCTGTTTGAAAGTAGAGGTGGCCTTACTTTGGGGTGGAAGAGACAGGACAGTCCACGTGGAAACCATTTTTGAGGGGAGCGAGAGACACAGGGGCTTCTGTCCACCCAAAATATTCCACTGACCTTCCCAGTGACTAAACCTCCGGAGCATGGCAGGTTTGGGTTTGGCTGGCACTGCTCAGGCAGGGAATGTCTAAGACAGAACACACCCCACCGCTGCAATCCCAAGTGCAGAGTGTGGGGACACTCTTCACCCTGAGAATTCTGTCCTACTCGCTGTGTGAGTGACTAAATTAAATTTAAAGGCTTCCAGGATGAGAGGACATAGTCTCAAGGATGTACCAGGGGAGGCTTAGGTTGGGTGAATATAGGTTGGAGGAATTATTTCAGCTAAAGGGTGATTAGACATTGGAACGGGCTACCCTTGGAGGTAGTGCAGACACCATCCCTGGAGGTGCCTACAGACAACTGGACGTGGCGCTCAGTGGTGTTCATTGCCATGGTGCTGTTCGGCCACAGGATGGACTCGGAGATCTCGGAGGTCTTTTCCACCACCACTGACTCCGTGACTACACCCGCAGCCAGAGCGGCGCGCAGGGCGCTGCCCTCACACACACCACGGATCCCCCTCGGGGCGCTGCCCTCACACACCACGGATCCCCCTCGGGGCACTGCCCTCACACACACCATGGATCCCCCTCGGGGCGCTGCCCTCACACACAACATGGATCCTCCTCGGGGCGCTGCCCTCACACACACCATGGATCCCCCTCGGGGCGCTGCCCTCACACACAACATGGACCCCCCGCTGCCATTTTGCGGGCGCCGCTCCCCACGTGCCCCGGACACGGGGGGCCGGCCCCGCCCGCGCC
>VXBR01006647.1:101723-160327 GCA_013400215.1 Cisticola juncidis
CCCCTCGCCCCGTCCGCAGCCCCGTTAGGCAGCCCCGCGCCCGGTGTTGGGACACCCCGGCGGCCCCCCCTGCCAGGCCCCTTCCCCGCAGCTGGTGAGGGAGCTTAACACTCGCCCCCTTCCCCACTAACGAGCCAAGGGTGTGCATAGGCCCCCGGCACCCAGCCCTAGTAACTAGAAGCAGGTCTGCTCTTCCTCGCTGTAGAACAGAGCCGTCTGGAGCTCCCTCGATACTTGTTAAGGGGAGAGGTATCCTCAGACCCCAGTTCCTGAGGATTGTGACAATAACCTTTACAGCCTACTCCCTTCTGCTGCCGAGGAAAGTCTTCTCTCAAGCAGGGCAGACAGCCCTTCCCCAGACCAGGTAGTAGCGGGAGTCTTTACAGAAGAAATCCTGTATGCCCAGGAGAGGCATTTCCCAAGACAGAAATAAGCAGGAGCTCCAGATACTTACCTAGTAATTTTTATTATTTACATCTGCTCAGCAGGCAATAGAGCAAAACAAGGGAGAGAAAGCAGAGAGACATTTAGCTATTCTTTCCTTTTCCAGTTGCTGTTAACTGGAGATAAAGGTAATTTCCAGTACTGAGCTCATCCTCCTTCATCCCAAGGAAGATCCCTCATCCCCTAATCCCAAGAGGGTTTTCTTCAAATACCCTGTGCAAGGAGAGAAGACACACCTCCTAGTTACAGGGAGAGGAAAAGGCAGATTTCACTGATAATATCCACAGAGATAGCAAGAATTGTTTTAGAGAAGGAGATTTTTTTCCCCCCTTACGGGTAAGGTGTACCTAGAGAAAAGAGATTTCTAGGTAGGCAGATTAGGGAAATTGATTTCTGAATTAATCTGACCATCAGTGAAAAGGCTGTTTCCCAGGGGAACACCCCTTCAGTGGTTAGGTGCCAAAAGGGAGAGAGGATCTCCATCCTGGAATTAAACCAGGAGTTTTAGGGGACTGACAATTCCAAGCAAATTGTTTTAATACTCAAGATCCCGATTTCATCCACAATCCTTTCGCCCTTGAAATATTTTTCGAAGAAGCCCTTGGAATAGCTGATAGCAACGGTCTGAGTATGGGTCTCAGAGAAGGAGTGTGAAGGGCAGCACCCCAGCAACCAGCACTGAAGATAATCCACCTCCCTCCAGAAAATCTTCCAGACAGAGTGAGTGACCACATTATATCACCTCGCTATTCCTAGCTGTCCTCTCTCGCCTTCTGTCCTTGTTTTCTGTGTCTCTTCTTCTCTCACTGTATCTGCTTGCTTTTCATCTTTTAGCTCTTTCTGTTTCTGAAGCTTTCCCCACCTTCTTTTTCTGTGTGTCTTTCTCAGTCATTTAGCTCCCTTATATGCTATATGGAATTGACCTGATTCTTTCCCTCTCTGTTTAGTTTATGGGAGACCTTAGCCCTGTTAAATTGTAAGAAGCCTCTCTGTCCTTTCCCTTCTACTTTCTTTCCCTGGTTTATTCATCCTAGACTCAGCTTTAATCATCACTGGTGTGAAAGAATTTCTGTCATTTGGGGGTCATTCAGAATGATAATAGTGGCCAAAAAAATGGAGCTTTGAGGAGACCGGAGCAGTGATTTGTAGTGCCAGTATCCAAGGATGCACCTGTGGGGTGGAGTGTCAGTTCTCCATGTGGGTCCTACTATGCTTGTAACTGTGGGAATAAAATCATTGTGTGGTGCAGACCTCGCTGTGCTTGGGGTCTAAACCTACATATCCCCATGCAAATACTCTGAGATTGTGTCCTAATGTACCTGAGGTGCTGTGGGATGAATTCTGGAAAGAGTGCCCTTGGGACTGGGTCCTGTGATGCTCTGGGAAGAAAAGCTGTGGCAGTGCTGGTGGAACCTGCTCTGAAAGCCAAAAGGAGCCGTTTGCTTGCCACCAGTCTTCATCTGTGTTTTATGCTGCATTCAGGGGCTAGGAATGTGAATCCTAGTGCTGGTGCTGCGTGAGCCAAGCTGCTGCTTTTTGTAAACGAGGCAGTTAATTCCCAGCCACAAATGAGTATTCTGACACCAACACAGTGATTTCCTGAGAAATCAAGTCTGAGGGAGACTTAGTCTCAAATACAGCCAAAGCAGATTCCAGTAGCAGAAGAATCTTGGATATCTTACCTGTGATATTACTGTTAGTAGTGAGATAGCAGTGAGGAAATCCAAGATCAAAGGGCCAGGACAGGGAGCCCTTTTGGAGAGCAATGGTTAAACAGGGAGTCCCTGAAGAAGGAACTCCTTAGTGTAACATGCTTGCAAGATCAGACAAAAGATGCCAAAGTGATTCCCCATTTTGGAAGAGAATTTTGTCAGTTATCCATAGCTTCAGAAGGTGTCTCTTTCTAAGGGAAGGCTGAACCACCAAGCATACATATGTTCTGGGGGTACTGTTAGATGCCCTCCTACCTGTTGCCCTATAGTTATGCAATCAGCCTGTTTTGAGTAGAGCTATGTTATCTAGCACAAGGGAAGAGATAACTGAGGCATTTTGGCCTTTGTACATTCAGGGGGATAAACCGACTTTTCATGTTCTTGAGGTTAATTTACCTCACGCTGCCCCCTTCCTCACAGTAATGACTTGACATTTTTCAAGTGTTTTTGCCTCTGATGAATGCCAGGGCACTTTACAGAATATATATACCACCCTTAACAAAATTCTGCTCTTCCCCAACAATTACCTTTCTGCATATAAAACATTTTTTGTCTTCCATTAATGATAAAGATTCTGTATTTGCTGCCTGAGCTTTAAATGTTCATTGCAGACATAAAAGGCTGGAAGTGGTGTGCTATAGACTAATTGTTATTTATTTGTTAATTGCTGACAAGGCATTCAGTACTAACTTGGACATGAAATGAAGACAGTCTCTGCTCTGAAGATCTCATAATCAAAAACACAAGTATATGAAAGCTGGGACATACTCCTAATTTTTAGGGAATAATTTTTCGAGAGCATAGCTCTTCAGTGTGATCACAGTATTCACATCAAATGTTTATCACAGGTGAAAATGCAGTTTCCTCTGAGGTGGAATACTGCAGCTGCTCTGCACCATTTATTTTATACAAAACTATCTATACAAGAGAAAGGAAGTGTATTCTTCATCTTCATGAAAGTGCAGGGTACTTTATAGCCACATTTAAATGCAAGTGTTATAAGAGTTTACATTAAGAATGTTAAATCTGACCACCTAAAATTAGACTTCAAAAATTACATTAATGTACCTAAGTAAATAGCCTAGTTCTTGTAAATGCCCTAGAACGTAGAGTTGGCTTCAACAGAAGCAATGAAATCATCTACATTTGAGGAAAAAGACACTTAGTTGTGTGTGTATGGGTTTGTAAATTTAAATTTGGACATTCATACTTCCAAAAGTTGACTTTTTAGTTGAAGCAGTCTGATCCTGTCCTATGGGCACTCAGCTCCCATCTGGGAACTGACAGTGTGGCATTTCTCAGGTCAAGCCCTTAAGCAAAATGAAATGAGATGGTCTAAAGAGTTATGGGAAAAGGATTATGTTACTGAAAGATCAAGAGGTTATAATACCATTTAAGTGTGTGTTCTATAACTTCTTCAGTTTTATCTTGGAAAGTGGTTTTGTAGGCAAGTTTCTAGGACGGAATGAGAAGTCCAAAAAGTTGGAATGAAAGAATGAAATTGTTTGAGGGAATCTAAGTTTTCAGTCTGAGAGAGTGTTCTGACTACTGTAGTCCTTCTGGTTTGGGTTTTTTTTGCTGGTTTTATTTTTTTTCCCCTCTAAAAATGCAGCTGAATGTTGCTGTCTCTGAAGAAGTTTATTCTTATCGCAGAGGTACGGGTTACATGTTACTACCTGTTTCCCTAAACTTCAGCTGACCTTCGTATGGTGGGAGATTCAATCTGCATCCCAGTTTGGATCTTTGGCCCTTTACTTCAAATGTCAGAAAGTAGGTGTGGTTAATGGCAACTGTGATATGGACAGCTGTCCCTCAAGAGCAGGACTGAGCTGATTATCTCATTTTACACAGCTGTCAGACAGGAATTGGATCTCAGTCATTAGCAAGCAAAAAATGAAAAATGCTTCTGTAGTCATTTCTCCATTTGCTTCTCCCAACCGGTAGAATAGTAACCAGTGATTTTACACACAGAAACTTCTATGTTTTGTAGTACTCCATTTGCAGAATCTGTTTCTGAGTGATGCTTCAGAACTAAAACTTTGACAGATACTGGTTTTGATCTGGGAGGCATCTTAGAGAAGATGAGTAGCCCCTAGATTAATGGGCAGCCTAATGTGATAGCTGGCATGTTTGAACTCTCCAGTTGTGTTAACTCTGAAGCCTAAATAAAAGCCTTTAATTTGCTGTATTGTTGACAGTTGCACATGTTATTTTAGCAAGAATATCCAGTTGATGTGTTCAACCTCCAAATGCTTACTGGCTTTGCAGGAGGCAGTATTGCTACTTGATATCTGTTCTGCTGTTTTGTTTCCATCTTCCTTCTAAGGGATATATGATGAACGTAAAAATCTATAACATATTTATGCCCTCTACTCACATTTTTCACTTCTGAAGGCCATCTGTGTATGTGTATTACTTAAGAGAGTGTGAGCACGCTGCAGTATGTTTTCACAATTAATTAACTGCAAATTTTCATCTTAAGTTTGAAGTGCAAATGCAAAATACCGTGAATGTTTCAAAATTTGGAGATCCCAAAGCTAACTTTTAAGGCCAATTTAATGTATTCTATGGTGCTTTGCCAAGAGTTGGACTAGATTGTTGTTTTATCCATCTGTCTTTGACTTGCCCGGTCTTCCTATTATAAGCCTGATATTTACTTAGGTAGGCAGCACAGATTTAAAGGTAGCAGCAGAGATTTTGGTAGTACCTGACCTTTCCTGAATCCCTGGGCTCCCCAGCATCATGTGGCACTCATGTGCCTCTCCTGCACCTTTAGGGCCCAGCATGTTTCCAGCCTGCTTACTTCTCGACTTGCATTCCCTCCTGCACCCACTTCTCCTCTCAGTTGTTCCTGCTCATTTCATCTCTTTTCTCTTGTGGTCCCTTTGGCATTCTGTCCTGTGGTCCTAGAAGCCTAAAATGCTTTTTTTCTCTTCATCAAGCTAGCATCCCTCATCTCCTCACTAGGGTTGTTCACTGGCAGGAGTCTTACTGCACCTCACAGGCTCTGGTCTTACTTCCACACCTGCATTTTGACCTGTTCTTGGTTTGCCTTTTGTTAGATTATATGCCTGTGGACACATAGGACTTTTTGACTGAGGTTATCTCAGGAAACTTCTTTATCACTGAAAATATCCAGTTCTGCTTGGCTGGGGCATGGCACTTGATCTTCATAATCCAACTCAATTCATTCTCCGACTCTCCCTTCTCTTCTGGCCCCTCTCCTTTCTCAGGAATAGCTAGATTTTAGTTAGTTAGAATGAAAACCCCACATTCTCTGGTTTCCTCTAGCAGTTGAGGATCTTGGTTTTCAGAACTGGGCTGAGCAGTTTGTGCAAGGCCAAGTACCCCATTCCTTATCTTTCTGAGGTGGTCAGTTTATTTGATGTGAAATCAAGAACTGAGGGAATATGCTTTCTTTTTTTGGCCTTTTTTATGTATAAGAGAGACTGAGTAATGAGGGACAGGGTGAGATGATGAGTGAGAGCTTTTATACCTCGAGGAAAAAATATTTTCTTTTTTGTTTTTTAACATTAGCAATTCAAATTTTGTTTATGCTCTCTGCTCTATAAAGGCTGTGGCTGATTATAGCAGAAATATATAATTACTGTTAAAAGTTCAAATCTGAATAATTGGGAAAGAATCTGAACACTGTGGTCATGAATTAAAGGAGCAAAGTTTCTGAATTCTCAGTTTCCCCTAAAAAAACTATTATTAAGTAAAACCAAGACAAATTCTCCCTATCCATCAGGAATTTGCAGAGGAAAATAAACAAGCTGCTAAAATAATAGTATCTGAAAATCTTTTTAACTCTACCTGAACAAAGCAGACAAGGTTTGTATGTAGAGAACTGGTCTAGGTTTGGGGAGAGCACGGTTCTCTGCATGGTTCTGCTATTCCTTTGCTGGCTGACCTTGGGCTGCATGCTTCTCCATGCATGGCTTCCCATTTATCCTGGAATAGGTTATTGATTCTTTATAAGGGTTCCAAAGTATAAGGATGAAAGCCACTTTCTAATGGCTACCTGCTCTTGCTGCTGATTGTCTTAATTACAATGTGGTATTGAACTCAACACCTCTATATGCCAGGTTTTGTGGCATTAGGAAGAGTGAAAGCCCCAATGCATTTTTGTTTCATCGAAGGACCAGTCACTCCAAAATGGAAAGATTCTGTATGACTGCAATCTAGAACTGTTTTGTAAGTTGACTTCAGTATAGATATTCTTGCTCCCTTGAAGCTTCTCCTCAGATCTGTAATGACCTTTTCTTGGCCAAGTCTCAGGGTCTCTATTCCATCTTCATCCTTCTTGGCTTCTCTGCTGTTTTTGACACTTGATCATGCCCACTCTTGAAATCTTGCCCTCCCTTGACTTTTGTGACAGTATTTTCCTAGTTTCTCTCCTAACCATTCTAGTCATTCATTCAGTAGCCTCTGCACTAAGCTATTTACCTCCCTCCATTTTTTTTTCCGTAAGTTAGACACAATGACCCACGTCTAGTATCCTCTCTTTGCTTTTCTTTACCTCCTTCATGCCAGGGATATTAAATTATGCAACTTTGCATACTACCTTAACGTATTTTTTTAAATTAGTTTCTTCAAGTTTAAGACCCCTGAGGGTAATATGGAACTCAAGAAAGCTCCTTTGAGATTTGTCTTTATTTCCTGCTTTCCTCTGCTGTAAGCTTCCATAGTCGGGCCTATAACATGTTCTTGTTCTGAACATACAGTGTAGGACTCATCTTCCTGTTCATGGCCTGAATCTTTTGCTGCTTCTTTCTGAGTCTCTTTGGGTAACCCTTATGCTTCCTCCTTCGTTTACCATCTCTGATACTGCGAGCTGTTCTTGCTGGCTTCTGACAACTGTCTTACCTCTTCGTCTTGTTAGTGACACTGTTGCTGGAGCTGTCCTCCTGGCATGTTTTCTCCACACGTTGCCATCTCCTCCTTGACAAGCCTGTGCTTTGGCTATCATCCACCACCTAAGGTTCCAGCTTGTTGTGCTCACTCCAAGGGGCTTTCACATTTCTGCTTCTCCCCTATCTGTCACTGTCCCTTACGGCATTGTCCTTTGCTCTGTCAGCAACACAAGCATGACAATGTGCTTTTCCATTTTTTGCATGAACATCTCTTCGCATTCTTCCTGGGCTGACTCATACCTTGAGACACACAGGAATACTGCCAGCCAATAGAGGCCAGACATACTGGAAAGTACTTATTTCACAGAACCCTAGAATGATTAAGGTTGGAAAAGCCCTCTAAGATCATTGGGTCCCACTGTTAATTGCATATTTGCAATTAGCTGTTTTCAAATATGCAAATAGTCATTATTTGCATTTTTGAAAATTATTCAAAGGTCTAACTGATACTCAAATGTAGTCATCTTACTGTATGTACTCCACTCTCCCTGGTTCCTTTTGTGAAGAAGGATAATTGCAAAAGAAATAAAGATTGTCATAAGCAAAGACACAACATCTTAGAGTCTGGAATGTTCAAGGTTAGAGGAGAATAATATTTACTTGCAGCTGCAAGGTGACAACTGTGACAAGCATGTGTGTGGAAGAAAGAGACTTCTTTTAGTGTCTGTAAGGAGATGAACAGAAGATTTAGTTTCAGGATGATGCACAAAATGGAGCATTTTGTGAGTAGGATGCAGAAAGCCAAGCAGCAATACTAGTGTTTTAAGCAAGGAGAAACCATTAATGGGTGTGTGTTCTGTGGCACTGTGGTTCTGAATCCTCATGACCTTCAAGCATGGTACAAAGCTTTTCGAGCTGTGAGCCGGGCCAAGGATTGTCAGGTGTTTTGTCTACTGGAAGAGAGTTCTGTCAGTTTGAGAATAACAGCTAACAGAATAGTAAAAAGGAATTATGTTAAAACAGTGGTTGAGGCTTAATTTATGAGCCTCACACAGTATTTGATTCTTCTGATCATTCTCCAACTTCAATTTCAGCTGTGCTTTGCCCTCAGACTCCTCTTGAATAGGCTCCTCTGCAGTTCTTTGGTAATCTCAACCCTGGGAGCATGTGCTCTATGTACATTTTGGGCACGTGGTGTATAACTAACTTGCACTTGATATAGATTTCCTTTTTTCCTATGAATTCAGTACAGAGTTCTTGCTACTGCTTGATACTGTTTCCACAAATGGGTTGTGGTTTGTTTCAGCAACTATTGCAGAGTTCATATTGACTAATCTGTTTTCAGTGGTTCAGCCTTTGGTGAACAAGCTCTGACCACTTGCAGTCAGATTTTCATTTACCCTGTATGTGACTGACATTCCTTTCTCTATCATTGAAGCTTTTCAGTATTGCTGTCATTAAAATGCAAGGGTAACAGTAATTTTTCACCAGGAGACCCATTTTTTTAAGTGAATAAGAATACAGTTTTCACTTATAACCATGTTACATTCTTTTAACCTGGGTTTCTGTATATGTCTTTGCAATGCTGTGCAGATCTTCTGAGCAAGATAGTCTGCGTGCTGATCTACTTCTGATGTTGTCTCTAATTTCAGAGACAATCTGGGTATTAAATCAGTGTTTGCATATCTTGTGCTGCAGGTTTATGACTGGATGTGATTCTGATAGGCCGGTAAAACTGAAATCCTTCAGCTTGGGGGCTCTCACAGGGCTAGGGAAAATACCTGCTCTTACATACTTTCTCTCTACGACAGACTTCCCAGTTTCCAAGGGAAAATTTCATTTCAGATATGGGCTCATAAATTTGACTTATTCCAAAGCCAGTTCCCCATACCTTTCTGAGTGTAAGAGTAATTGTTCCGTTAATATTCTTAAAGCAAATGTCAAAGATTTCTCTCCTGCCTTGGCATATGCTTGGAATTACAGCTCCTACTTCGAATGGTGAAATATTGTGTAGTGGTAGTGAGGGTGGAGGGATGCTGCAGAGATACTTCTGCTGTGGTGATGTATTTTCATTGCATTTCTTCAAAGTGCTTGGTTTACTTTTTACTTCAAATCTGTTATTGGGAGGGTTGTCATGGGACATTTGGCTTATTATTAGAATAAATCTTTTCTAGTAGTCTTATTACAAAGGAAATAATTTTCAGCTCAAAAGTATTTTATGTATACCAGTATTCTCAGTATCATTTACTTTTTCTTTTGACAGGTGTTACATATTCCCCACTTTACCTTACACTGCATCATAAATAAACAAACTGGTCCTAACTTTGAACACATATTTTCAGACTGTCTAAGGGGTGTCTGCAATGTGTGTGTAGTATTTTTCAATGTGTTTTTTTCCTGTATGTTTATATAGCAGACAACAAAAATATTTGATTAGTTAGTCTTATTAAAATCTGGCAAGGCCCTAGCTATGCTCAATCCTAGCCTGTTATGCCCATAAAGATACTGCCTCCCTTGACATGAGCATATTTCAGACTTTGGCTGTAATGCCATCTGTTGATAAGTTTAAATAAGCAGGTCAGGTTTTGTAAACTGTACCATTTGTCAGTTTCAAACAAAGCTAGGACATAATTGCCTTTGGAATTGAATCCTGATGCACTTCCAGCGTGAGGGTTTGGGTGACTTTATAGTTCTCACAAGACTTCATGCTTCATTAGTACCAAAAATGCCTGCACATTCAGTGCCGTTCATTTACTAAATTCAAAATACAAATTTATAGCTTGCTTGTGCACCTTTCACAAAATGGAGGGAATCAAAAGGTCCTAAGATAAATGTGCTATCATTATATTTATCTAATGTATAATGACAGTGAAAATTAATTTGTTTTCTTTTTATTTTTCTTTGAGACTTAATATGAACCTTATTTTGTTGAGATTTCTATTTATTAAAGGAAAATCATATCTGTGTAACAGTTTAATTAAAACAATTAGTCCAGTGATTTATATTAAGCTATACATGGCCTAAAAGTTTTCATCTTCCTCTAACTGGTAATTTTCAGTACCATCTCAGTGTTTTATGTAACTTTGAGCAAATTTTCCATTCAGGATACCATAATCACAGTATTCCGTGGAATTCATGGAGCGTTCAGAGCCATATTCACCGTGTTCCATGAAATAGCATGGAAATAGTTCCTGAGCATCCAGAGCCATGCTGTCTTGCACGTGCAGTAGTTTTGAGCAGGGCTGTAGAGTCAGACCCTGATGCGTGGACAGGCGCCCGCTGTGACAGTCCATACTCGTAGGCAGTACCGCACCATGTGCTCTTAGGTGACTTCCTTTGGTTGGATCCCTTTTCCCTTTGTGGCTCAGGACTAGTGAGAACCATGTGATTCCTGTTACCACATCTGCAAGCCTGCAGTTAATTGGGAAAACTTTTTTTTTTGGCTTGTTCTGCTGCTCCCCAAAAAGGGAAGCATGGTTCTAGGGTATGAGAATTTCCCTTACCTCCTTGCTCCAGGGACAGGTTTTCTTCCTTTCATGTGGCATTGCAGACAGAAGGGTGCTGTCAAACTGCAATGCCTTTCTTTTGTCACTAACATGACCCCAGTTATTCCTTCCAGGTTAAATTTCATTTTATGAACAATACCCAACAGCCTCTCTTCCTTCTTCATTTGATTTCATAAATATAAATATTTCCTGAAGGCTTCTCACAGATAGTTACCAAAATGATGGATAGCAATTTCAGTCTGGACAGATAATCAGTATCCCCTTTTCTTATTTCTTACATGAAACAAGTGTTTCTATGAGAATGTTTGCTTAGAGAAGATCAGATTTTTAAGTGTTTTATTCCTACCATCTTAGTTCACACCACCTTCTTTATGAGGGAAAGCACATACACTAAAACGGCAGATTTCCTTCTAGACTCAGAAAAATTGATTATTTGCCCCTTTTTGTATTGCATGAGGGCACAGGGGTTTTTGAGTGTGTAATATATATGAGTACATCAGACTGCATTTTTTTTCACCAAAGTAGAGGCTCTCCATTTCTTCATGCATGTGGTATTCTTGTTCTACTTTCACTCCTTATGTTGTGACACTGTTTCAGAAAGGTTGCAGTCCAGTAGCCCTTTTTTGCCAGTTTTGCCAGGTATTTGCTAAATACCTTAGAGACTAGAGGTATCTCTGGGTGTATTAGATGGATATTGTTGGTTAGATCACTGGATCTGTGTTTCAGGCACCTAAATAGAAGTGGTTGTATATTCATAGGTGTTCCACAGCAATGTCTGTTTTGCGTTTTTTCTCTCGACGTTCATACTGAGAAACTTGAGTCTTCTTTTAAATCTTTTTGTCATCGTGTTTTGTTGGATCAGAATACTTGCAAATAAAGTGAAAGTAAACACAGAAAAATGTAAGTGTAGAGATTTATTCTAGAATAGGCATCTTCTGTAGGCAGTGCACAGCACAGTGCCACTCATTGTATGGCTTTCCCACTTCAGTCCTAAGTGATTCTGCCTGACCAGCCTTTGAATCCAGCCTTAGAGAATGCTTCAGGCTATAAATGTTTATTAACTGCATTCAGTGTGACACTTAGAGTGTTGTTCACCACAGTTCATATGTTTTTCTGTCCTGATAGGCAAGCAGCAGTGATCCTGGATAAGATCTGACTGGCTCAGAGTGAGCATTTGCAAAGTAGCAAAGTACAGATTTCTTCAGCGCTGTGAAGAGATGGCCCTTATTGTCCATCCCATCAACAGAAGCCTGGCTTTCATTTGCAGCAGGACCTCCCATTTGCTAGTTGCAAAGATTCAAAGCAAGGCAGTAGTTTTCCTGGAAAGCTGTAGGGAAGTATTACCAGTCCCAAGTGAATTGGTGGTTATTAAAAGGTATTCAATGCAGGGATTTTCTTTAAAACATTTTTCTTACAAATTGTACAGATTCTTGTCTGTTTAACTGTAGTTCGGGATCAGTGCTTGGCTGGACTTCTTGCATCTCTCTGACCTGTCTGACTTGGGATTGTACTGTAACTATTTAGTGCTTGAGAAATGAAGACTCTGCAGTCACCTTCCAGCTGTTGATGGTGGTTATAACCTTGGGTACCCTACCCTTGCTTTTGATATTCAGCCAAATACATAAACAGGTAGCATTTACCATGTAAAGTGGGAGATTATGAGTTCTGATCTTTGACTTTCTTTTTACTTCTTGAAAATTAATTCTGACTTGGTAATGTGGTAGGATTTTTAAAGCATGCTTGATTTCAGTTCAGTGTGTTTATTACTTATTACTGTTTTTTTCTTTGTTTGAATGGGATCAGAAGAGAAGAGCTCAAAAGATTTGCCAGGCAATAAGCTAGGAAAGGAAAGTTGGAAGAATTAGCTGCTCTGGTTTGGCTGCAGTCTTGTTTTATCATGCCATTAAGTAGTGTCAAGCTGATGCACCAAACACTTGGGTCAGGTGCATGAGAAATGCAAAATAAATTAACAGTAATATTTACTGTGTAGCACGTATTTTTTAAAACAGTTTAGTAGGCAATTACACAAATTATTGTTGTCCTGAAATTGTTCTGGAATTGCCACCTTACCTAAAGTTTGGCTGTGCCTGATTATTACAGATCCCATATTGCCAGCAAATCCAGTAACATGATCAAGTGCAAACTTGGAAAAAAGGTCTTATTCCACTGCTTTGAAATTTCCCATGTGATCGCAATTTGGTCTGAGTCTTCGCTTTCTGTCCTAAATTACTGTCTAGCGTATATGTTCTTAAAAAGCTGCTGCCTTTTACTGAAAAGTGGTTGTTTCAGTACTGGGTGACAAGTGCATATATAGACACTGAGCTTGGTTTGGGTTTTTTTTAAAGATTTTTGCATTTTGTTTACTTGTCAAAGATTTTTATAAGCCGAGGAATGAAAATATTAAATTTCTTAGTGTGGGTGTAATCTGACCTAATTCTAATTTTGCTTGTCTCCCTGACAGGTGCATTCTATACAAATACACAAAAGCTTGTGTATTTGATGATGGGGATGTTGCATATCAGCCTTACATTTTACTGCACAGCCAATCATCCCAGATGCTATACTGACATAACCTGGGCAAATCTGAAGCTCTGTGAAAACAACACTGCTTTCTTCTGTTTCTTGAATTTCTGGTGTTTCAGATTGGTATCTTAATCTGCCATAGGCTTTTATAACCTAATTTTCTTGATTTCTATGCTTGTCTTAAAAAATACAAAGGAGAAAGGGGGAAGGGGGAGGAACAGAGATATTTTTATTTATTTTACTTTGGAGTTGTATTGTTAGTGCAACTGGTATTTCATAATGATTTAGCAAGAAGCATTTCTTTTCTGCTTGCACCATAGAAATTAAAATTTATATGAGATACACTTACAAAATGAAGCATTCAACTTAACATTTAGTTTGTGTTTATTTTCTTCCAAGTGGGATGCAGCTTTTAATGAGGGCTTTACCTCTGAAGTTACCATGAAGTTACAAATGTAGCTCTGTTGTGATTACGAGGTGGTCTGTCCATCCCCACTGGATAAAAACATATTGTTGCTTTTCACTTGTATTATTTGGGAAGAAATGGTCCTGCTATTTTTTTAAACATTTGTGTAAATTTCAAATGTTTGATACTAGATCAAATCAGTCAAAACGAGTTATTCAACAACTTGAGGGGGCTAGATAATGGAAAGCCTTTTGCAGCTTGGATCAATTAGTTAGCTGTGCAGCAAGGAGTCATGCTAGGTGATAGAGTGGCAGATGAGAAGATAAGCAAGTTAGTAGCTGATGGGCTTTTCCTTTCCTCCATACACAAAAAAAATCTTTCCACTCAGCTGTGGCGCTGCGATTGTGCTTCTTAGTCTGTGGGTGCCTAAGAGTGTGAGTGGCATGTTCACTGTGCAATTAGGACGTGTTTCCTGAGGCCAGGGCTCTGAAGACACTGCCTGTGGGGGCTGAGGGATGGATTTTGTTGGGGTATTGTGTAGGTGTTTGTGCCCTCAGAGGTGTGGTGCCACATGCGTGGAAATGAAAGGTTTAGTGCATATGAATGCGTTGGAGTATGGACTTCATTGCTTCAGCGCTGTGAGAGCTCTGGAGTGCAGAAGTGAAAGGTATAATGCATATGGGTGTGGGGGAAGAATGGGTAGCTTCAGTGTCAAAATGCTGGGTGCATCTGTCTCTGGATCTGTGCATCCACACTGTGTTATTGTCAAATGCCTATTTTTAGAACAAGTATCTAATTGGTATTCATGCAGATGGGTGTCTCCCTGTCTCATCTGATCCACTCATCTGAGTGATGCACTCAGTAGGAGGTGTCTGCTGACGAATCTTCCCTAAGCAGTGTGTTCGTGTCAGTCTCTTCCCTCTTACATGTATGCAAGTGTTTAATTTGCTATACATACATAAGTGTGTTTGTGTGTTTGCTTTGTGTGTGCTCCAGCATGCTCAAAGACAGTACCATTTAATCTTCTGGAAAGACTAATTTCAGAAATGAAAGGTGTAGAGCTTACATGCCTTCAAGACATGATTCTTGTCTCAGGGCAAGTCGTGGCCTTGGAAACTTAGCTGCCTCAGTCCAGGCTTCAGGGGATTGCTCCCAGTGTAGTAATGCAGCCAGCTGTGAGTAGGAATGATGAACTTTTTGCTGCCTTGTCTACTGCAGCAGACTACAGAAAAGTTAGTGTGCTAAGTGTGCAAGTTCATACAAGCTAATGCTGCTAAATGTTTTCTTCTTATAAAATATTTGTTATGTAGAAATCCCTGTATGTAACTGCTAGCCAGGTGTGTTTTATTTTTATGAGGGGAAGTGTATAACATTTACGAGATAAAAGATCCTGAGTCTTCCTGCAGCAAACTTGTATGATTTCAGACAAGTAAGTTTCTTCTGTATCTCAGTATTGAAGAATGTACTTGCCTGCTATATTGTGCATTAAGCAGGATTTAAATCAACAAATATATATATATATATATATATATATGAAGAACTGGTTCTGGTAGGCAAAGCTTTAACTATTATGAGCTTAATATAGTCTGCTCCAACTCGACGTGGTAGATGTAATTATCTATATATAGTATTATGCATGATCTTGGTGTTTTAAAATGAGATATGTAATCCTAGCTCTAAGGAATAGGATTCATTATAATGTCACCTAATGCAAAAAGAGAGGCTAAGCTTCAGAGAGAAATTAATTTCTCCTCAAATTAAGATAGTCCTGACTTTGCAAATGATTTAACTAAATTGTGGTTTGTGTATGGCATGAATAAGTATTCCCTTTTAGCTATGATTTTCCTTTTACCTGACACTGTAAACTTACTGGATTACAGGTAATCTTGGTGAAGAGTACCAAGGTTATGTGGATTATGTAGTAAAGGAATGAATGTGATATACCTGCTGAAAGGGCTCCACTTCCCTTAAACATATCTTGGGTTTTTTTGCCTGGGAACAGTGCCCTGGGTAAGACTGCCCTAGCAATGTTACCATCGCTGTTAAAAAGCAGTGTCCCAGCTGCTCTCAGTATGGATGGTCCTCCCTGAGGCACAGTCATAGGCCTTTTGAATGGTTCTGGGTAGCTGTGAATAAGATACATGAAGTAGGATGTTCTTCATACAGGTATTTGTGATAGCAGAAGAAGAATGCAAATGGATGTTTCTGTTCTTAGGCTTTCCCTTCTTTGTGTCTCAAGGGTTTCCTTTGCTTTGCTTTCTCGTCACAGATACTCCCGCTTCCAGAACCATGGCCTCTGACCTGGAAAGCAGCCTCACTTCCATAGACTGGCTCCCACAGCTTACTTTAAGGGCTACTATTGAAAAATTAGGAGGTTCCTCACAAGCAGGACCTCCAGGGTCTGCCCGAAAGTGTCCCCCAGGCTCACCAACAGATCCCAATGCCACGCTGAGTAAGGATGAGGCAGCAGTGCACCAAGATGGGAAGCCACGTTACAGCTATGCCACTTTGATCACCTATGCCATCAACTCATCACCTGCCAAGAAGATGACGCTTAGTGAGATCTACCGTTGGATCTGTGACAACTTTCCCTACTACAAAAATGCTGGTATTGGTTGGAAGGTGAGGGCATGCATCACTGAAGTACCCTTTTGTTGCCTAATTATAAGGCTTACTTTCTTACTTCTATGCAAAATAGCCTCACTGATTAAAGTAAGACTGATGTAAAACTAAGTGATCAACTGGAGAAAATGCAGAGCCAGAAGTCCCATTTTCTCTGAGAGTTTTGTTGCACATATGTGGTGGTCCATTAAGAAGGGGTGTGCAGAAAACCCACCACCACCAACCAAGAAAAACAAACAAAAACCCCACAAAACACACATCACTACTGTCCTCTGCATCACACTGATGCTACTTTCATTGCACCTTCTATAGATGTAGAGGTGGTTCAGCCCCATATTACCATCTTAATCCACCCCTTCCCACAGCTTCTGTTCTGCCCCATTTCAGCTATATTGAGCTTTGACTTTTAAGTAGGTACCGTCCTATTTTCTCTACCTGCTCCAGGACATACTCAGGAGACTGTATGTTTTTGTTGTAGCACTTACCTGTATCTCTTACTCTCTCATCAGAATTCTATTCGTCATAACCTCTCTCTGAATAAATGTTTTCGAAAGGTGCCTCGACCAAGAGATGATCCTGGGAAGGTAAGAAATCTGCGTGCTCCTGGGCAAGCAATTTAAAACTGCAGGGAAATAAGCTGGGGTTGCCCTTTCTAACTCCTGGTTGGAATTTGAAACCTAAAGTGTAGGCAGAAATGGAAGCAGTAGTAAGATTTACTGCAGTCCTTTGGCTGCAGAAGCATTTACTTAAAGGGAACCTGTAAAGGAACTTCAGGAGTTTTAGTAATCATTTTTCATATCCGTGATCTTCAGTTGATTTTAAAGATAGTGACAGAAGTCAAAAGTGTGATTGAAGGTACTTCATTAGTTTTGTTTCTTTTTCTTCTTTATCTTTTTATATAAAATGTGGATGTAGTCCAACGTGTTCTGTTACAAGAGAGCACAGTCGCTGCTGGTGAACAGTAGGATTGTGATGTGACATCATGGATTTTATGGAGGCAAGATCCATAGAAGTGAGAGCAGAATTGCCACCTATAGAGATTGCAAAGTATTTGGTGTTGGAAAAAAATGTCATCATCACTTAGTTCAAATCTGTAGAAATGATTTACGAGTAAACCTTAATAATTTAGGAATCTGTTGGCTAACTAGGGACTGGTAAAGATCTGATAGTGCATACATATTGTAAAGGGGAATTGCTAGCAAAACCAACACTTGGCATCTTGGCATGTAGATATGATTGTCTTAAAAAAACCCACTACTAAACAAGCAGGAGGAGATGGTAGGGGCAAGAAGCTGTGTATTTAGACAGAAAGATTGTCTCCTCTTCCTCATCCTTAAGTTACAAGAAAGGACCATTTGTTCAGGCCTTTATTTCAGGTTATATTTAAATGACTGTGTGGTGCTCAGTTGGCATCTCCAAATGGAAATTGTAGATCTTTGAGGATCACAGCTCAAAAATACCCTTAATTATGTGGCTTATTCCAGGAAACCCTAACTGACTTAAGGGTATATGTTTGCAGGTGCTCATTGGCATATTGGGCTGGGTTTATAATGAAAACCTGTGCTTGTTACTTATTCAGATTGTTCAGATCTTGATGGGAGGTTAAAACAAGCTAAATCCACTTAAGAGTTCTTTTTTATACTTAGTCAGAATACAGCACACATTATTATAGGCTATTTTGTGTTGAAAGGGAGCTCTGGGAGTCAAGATGTCCTCTCCTGGCAGGAACAGTCCCATTAGGCTGATGAGATCAGTCAAATTTTGAATATCTGCAGGAATGGAGGTAGCAAAACTGGGCACTTGTTCTGGTGCTGCATCACCATCATTGTGAAGAATTTTTTGTTTATATCTGACTGTACTGTCCCTTGCTGTAACTTGTATTTGTTGCCTTCTTTTGTGCTGTACATTTTTGAGAAGAATTTGATTCAGTTGTCTTTTGTAATATCCTTACGCAGTTGAAGACAGTGGTTTGATCCCCTTAGCTTTTTCTTATCCAAGCTAAACAGACCTCTCTGTACCTCATTTGTTTTAGTTTTTAACCATGGTTTATTTCTTAGCCATCATGAGCCCTCTGTGAATGCTTGGAGACTCACAACCATGAAAAGCCAGAAATCTTTCTGGCTGTCTCTGCCAATTACCAGCATTGAGTTGGTTCTCATCAGTTAATCATAAATTCAAGTTGTGAGAAAGCCACTGAAAGTAGTATGCAGGCCCAAAAGAGTTCTTAGCTTGGATCAAACCATCCTTTTGTGTCCTGTGTCAAGAGTGATGGACAGTAGAGGATTCTGCCTTCTACCAGTAGCATCGTACCTCATAGTTCAATGCAATCCAGTGCAAGAGAGAAACCTCTTGCCAACACCTGAGTCTCGGTTGTCTGAGGTTCTAGAGGATGCTCCTTGTGGTCCTAATGTTCAGTTGGTGCAGATTCCTTGAGTCAGCAGCCCCCTGCTTCAGGAAGCTCTGTGATTTCATCATTCATTCACCAATGGGTCTTCTTTCCAGGGCTCTTATTGGACAATAGATACATGTCCAGATATATCTCGCAAGAGGCGGCATCCTCCCGATGATGACGTGAGTGTTTTTCTTTCCACACAGCATGGAGTGGGCTGGGAATTCCCTTCCAGCACCAGACTGTGCTAATGTTTTTGGGTCAGGGTGTATAGATGGGCAGACAAAGGCCAGGACTGAACGAACTAGTGTGGATGTCCTGCTGATTGCCTATTGTTGCTGCTATTCAGTAGCAAAGTTAATCTTGTTTGAAGTCCTTTATCCTGATTTTTCAGTGACTAAGGCCCAGTTCTCCTCTTTTTTAAGCCATGAACTTCTACAGCGGGGGAGCTGGCTTCCCATCTGCAGTTTCACTTCTCCATCTGTTTTTGATTTCTGCTCCTTGCCTTTTCTCTTTCTTCCCCATCCACAGATACCACAAGACTCCCCAGAGCAAGAGGCAAGTAAAAGCCCCCGAGGGGCTGTTCCAGTCAGCACAGAAGCCTCTTTGCCACCTGAGGCCACCCCTCAGATGTCGATCCAGAGCACCACCCCCATTGCTAACTACAGTCAGGTGAGCCACTGGGAAAGGGATAGAAGTGGGAGGAAAAGGAGAGTGGGAGGAGTGCATGAATGGAAAAGCGAAGTGGTGAGGAGAGGGAATTGTGAAAATTGTGATATGGAGGCAAAAATAAAAAGAAGGGAAGGAGCTGAAATTGCAGAGATAGAAAATAAGGGGGAAGTGATTTTAGCAAAGGGTTGGATGGGGATAAGGATAAAGGCATAATGGTATTAGCTGAAGAGAAGGCTGGGGCCATGGTGCTGTGGTTGGTATTCCTCAAGAAAAATGGCATTTGGGAGGATTTGTTGGAAGATGACCTAAGTGATATGGGATATCAGTGCATGTTCTGTGTGTATCTAGTCTGATCTCTGTCTCAAGCTGCAAATCCTAGTACAGGCTAAAGGCCTTATTTCTCCCTCCCTTAGCAGGGTGCAGGGCCTGTGGATGTTGCCTCTACTGTAGCAGGAGGGCAGGGCCGTGAAGGGGCTGATGTGCCACCCCCACTGTACAGTGCCAACCATGACTTCAAGTTCTCCTACTCTGAGATCAACTTCCAGGACCTTAGCTGGTCCTTCCGAAATCTCTACAAATCCATGCTGGAGAAATCATCTTCCTCTCAGCACGGTGAGTAACTACATGCGTCATGTGGGGTGGGCAGGTATCTGCCCACACAGTCTTGTCCATTTGGCATCTCTCAGATCTTTCCTCGTTTAGGAGCCTGTGCAAACAGACTTTCCTTCTTTGGCATGCTGTAATTACTTCTGCCAGGAGCTGATAAGAAATCTGCACGTCCTTTATGTATTGCTCCCCCTAGTTCTCTCAGAATAAAAAAGCACAATGATTTAAAAATGCCTTGTTTTGATACAAATGCAAATACTAAAATGGCAGAAGCTGAGAAAAATGAAGCCCTGAAGAAAAGCATGTCAGAGAAATATTCACAATCTGTTAGGCTAGGAACCATAACAGGGAGGGGATTGTTGCATCTGGAATTTCTCAGAAAGAGAGTGGAAAATCATCATTGCTCAGATCTGTTAAAAGTAGGATTGTACAAAGCCTTGGAGAATTGAGCTTTGTGGACTGAGAGCAGAGAAGAGAGGGCCTCCAACTCCATTCATATCTTGCATTTCTGGGATTAAATAAGCAGCCAGAAGAGGGCAGAATCACTTCAGGGATGAAATGTCCATAGAAAATACTTCAGGAAAACTTAAAGCTGTTTCTGTCTTTAAACACTCTTCTAAATATTAATCTGGTGTGAAAAGGAACATGTTGATACATGAGCCTCTCACCTGTGCTATCAGCCATCACATAATGCAAGCAAAGTTTGCTACTGCAGAAAGGGCCTCCTGAACTTGAAGCTTCAATTAAATAGAAGTGTATATACTTTTACTGCTTTCATCATGCTGGCATTCCTAGTAGGAGCCTGTTGTGTGAAGTGTTGAAGCTCATAAGCAAGCTTGAAAAATACAGAAAAGAACTTTGACTTGGTGTGTTGCTCTGATTTTACGAACTTAGCAGCTGTCTGTTGGTTGGCTTTTTTTTTCCCTCCAAGTTGTAGGCTGCAAGGCAGTGTAGGAAAACCTGCAGTTTTTGAAAAAAGTTTTGTTGGCAACTTTCAAGTCAGGATGGTAGTATTCATCCTTTTGCCCCAGGACAGTAGTAGGATACTTGAAGGGTTGATGTTAAATCTAATGAAAATGTGAGGCTTGCTTGCACATGGTCAAGTAAGGGTACTCAAAAGAAGTGAGTAGCTCAGGTTAATAGCATGCAGTGGCCCTGTGGTTTTCCACAGTGGTTCCCAGAATGAGCAGGGAAAGCAGACATAAGAGATATGCTGAGCTTCTGGTGTTGGGGAAGTATGGAAAATACCTGATGCTCTCACGTGTAGGGGTTGCCTGAAGTACAGGAGGATAGAAATGACACACCCAGTGAGTCAGGAGAAATGAAAGTAATAAAGGAGCCCTGATGTGTGTAGTGTGCTCTTTGTACAAAAGCAGAGTCTCTTATGACCTCTTATGATCAGTGTGAGAAAAACTCTGAAGATTCCTGACCAGGCTGCTTGTAAGAAGGGAACTGAAAGAAGTCTTTGGAAACAGCAAGTCAGATGCATTAGGGTTATCCATTTTCTAAATGTTCTACTGTTTCAGTATGCTCAATGGTCATTTATAGGAAAACAACATGTGCTTGACATTTCAGGAGAGGTTGGGTTACTTTGGTAAGTCTAGGAAAAAATCCAGGGAGGAACTTAAGTGCCTGACACTGTGTTAAAATCCTTCTGGATCTTTGTTGTAGAGCCTTTTGTTTTGAACAGTCAAGCACAGCAAGGGCATAACTGCACCAGTGATGGTTGTTGGCAGCCTATAGAGGGCACTCCAAAAACTTCATAAATAGCGGCATGAGCAGTGTGAAATTAGAGCTGGATAATGTGAGCAGAGGTCTGATCCAGGCTTTCTTAAAGCTCCCTCCTCTTTCATTTACTCGGCAGGTTTCTCTTCACTCCTTGGTGACATGCAGCCCTCCAACCACAATTACTACATGTACCAGCAGCAGCAGCAGCAAGGCCCCTCCTCAGTGGCTGCTGCTCCCCCCCTCCACACTCCAACCCCAGAGGGTTGCCCATCCCAAGGAGGAAAGCAGCAGGGTGGTGAAGGTTATGGCCCTCCACCGGTGATGTCCATGCACCCGCCCCCGATGCAGCATGGAGGTTACCACCAGCATCAGCAGCATCACCCGCACTCCCACCCACAGCAGCAGCCTCACCAGCAGCAGCAGCAGTCACAGGCTTCAATCAACAATGCTGGCTTTGGTGAGTCAGGGGCGATGGAAAGCGCAGGTGGGAGCAGTGAGGAGCCCCCAACAGAAATCCCACAAGTGAGCTTTCCCTAAGTAGTGCCTACTTGCGTGTAGAAAATGGGGGAAAGCCATATATGGTTAAAATCTGACATGGAAATTGCTTCCTTACTGGAGAATGGAGGGATATATCCACCCTGGGTTTGGGATTCTGTTAAGGGATGCAGCATAAAGTCAGGGCCTTAGTGAAAAAAGAGATACCACCCCTGTTTTTCCAAGGGAGAAAGGATTTCTAGCTGATGTAGTATCAGGCTCTTTGGTGAAGAGGGGCCAATCTTTTTATATTAAGGAGTGGAGGGAAAGAGTGATCTGTATTGTATTAATTTTGTCCCTGTTTCATTCCAGCATTTCCCCCTGATTGGTGCTCCAACATTGATTCCCTGAAGGAAAGCTTCAAGATGGTAAACCGGCTGAACTGGTCTAGCATTGAGCACTCCCAATTCTCAGGTCAGTGTTGGCCTAGGGACTGAGGCTACTGACTCAGTGACTAGGGCTGTAGTCTAGAACATGCGAATGCAGTGCAGGGATCTTCTTTTCAGTGTAACTGTGGCAAGTGTCTGGATTTCTCAGTGATTCACCTCATTTTTAAAAAGAGGTGTCCTACTTCATGGGTTGTGTTAAAGATCCTGAAGCACTTGAATGAACACTGCAGGATTTGGGGCAGGGAGAATTAAGTTATACAAGTGTGTTAGAAAGCTGAGATTTTTCCTTCTAACTCTTGCTTGCGCTACCTGAGTCAGTGTGACAGTATCCTAGATGTGGAGCTTTTCAGATTTGAAACGATAAAGTTTGGTTTGTGAGGAGGAGGTAGGATTTAGGAACAGAAGACAGAAATTCTTTGCAATGAAGATCACAGTGTGACTGCTGTCTTTGACACTCTCCTCTGTCTCCTGCAGAGCTCATGGAGAGTTTGCGCCAGGCTGAGCGGAAGAACTGGACGCTGGATCAACACCATATTGCCAACCTCTGTGACTCCCTCAATCACTTCCTTACCCAGACTGGTCAGCTTCCTCATCTGGTTGGCCCACAGCAGCCCCCTCGAATCTCTGATTCTTGTGCCCTGAACAGTGGCAAACAGGAGCAATCCATGAACCAAGGTAATTAGCAGGAGACTAAAATCACATGTAAATGAAGGCCCAGTTCTATGAGTATCCTAAACTACTTGCAGCCTTACCAGGCAATGCAGCACTAAGCAACTCTGAGCTAGGCTATCAGAACTGTTCATAGCAACTCAGCTTTCTCTGGCTTCAAGGAACTGGGATGTCCTATACCTGTGGTCTGCTCAGACTACTGTTACATGATGCGTACTATTGACAGGCAACCTCCAGGCAGGAATATATTTAAAAGGCAAACCTTTTAAATAGGAAAAGGAAGAGCAGAAGGGAATGGTGTTTTTTAGGTGACCAACAGAGAGGAATGGCAAGGTAGCGAGATTGCTATTCCAGATGGCAGGAACAGTAATGGAGAAAGCTCTTGTATCCTTGTTGGAGAAATACCGTACAAGGAGTAGGGGATGCATTCTTAGGAGGGGATATGGTGGTCTTGATAGATCTGTAATGGTGTGTGTCATCGAGTACTGAACTAAATAGATGATTTTGAGCCAGCTTGTGGTGTTTCTGGATAAAAATTTTCTTCTTTTACAACAATAGAGAAACTCCTGCTGGTTCAAGAACAAGATCCCTGACCAAGCTATAGCTTGGACTTAGACCCAACAGCTGAACATCTCCTCAGTATCCTGTGGGTCTGAGTGAGTTGCTCTATGGCTGAGCTGCCACCCAGTCAGGGGCAAGACTTCTGACCTGAACATTAACAGTTGTTTTTTTTGTTTTCTTAATTCATTTCCTTTCACAGTGAACTCCTATGGTCAGCCCCAGCCTCCCCATCTCTTCTCTGGGCCATCTCCTATGTACCAGATTTCCACCCAGGATTCTCCAGGATATAATCGCCCAGGTAAGGGGTGATGTTAAGGCATATTACACCAATGAACATTAAAGAACTGTTTCCCAACCCCTTTGTGCATTTCTCCCAAAGCACTTAGTAATCAAGTGGAGCACTGTGGGTAGAAAGGGAGCATGGACTGCTAGGGATCCTCTATGTAGGGCTCTCTTATAGCTCTGGAAAGGTTTAGGATTTAAAGGCCTGATTACTTTCACTTCACATAAACACTCTTCTAGATAGCCTCACCCTCAGTTAGTTGTTTGAAGACAGCTGCAGATGAGAAGCTCCTGCTGATGAAGTCGCTTGTGCCCTATCAGCAGTCAGCTGTGAGGTAAGTAAAGGAGGCTGAAATTTCTGTAGAAGCTACTGTGGAGAATTTCATAGCAGAACATTCCCAGACACTGGTAGATGCTGACAGAGATTAATGCCAGTAATGTTCTTGCTTGTTAGACTATTGGAAAGGAGAAGGCCCAATTCACTTTTGGTTTCTTTTGCCCAAGGTCCCACTGTGAAAAAGCACATAGTTTAAGATTCTAACTGTTCTCTTCCTTTTTCTTCTTTTTTCTTGTTTTTGGCTCAGCTCATCATCTGGTCCCTCGGCCTCCAGGGCCTCCTCCAGGCGCCAATGAGGAAATCCCCGATGATTTCGACTGGGACTTGATCACCTAGCGAGTTACAGACTTGATAGCCCGTCCTTTATGAAGGACGTGGGAGGGGAGGGGGACATGGGGTCAATGGTGTCAGCACCACCCTCCCCAGCCTCCCTGCCTTGCCTGTATATAGATATATATTCTCTATCTCCGCCAGAGAAGCCACCGCAAGATGCTGCCGAAGATAATCCTTCCTTGCGTCCTGTTTTATCTTCTTTTCTTCTTTTGTTTATTATTATTATTGTTATTATTATTATTACAAATAATTGAGCACAGCCCTCCCCCTCCTCCGGTGGCCTCGGACACATCGGATCGGCTCTTTCGTGTTGCGCAGTGCCCTGTGGAGGGCGGGAAGATGGGTCCTTGGTGCCATGAAAAGACCTTGGAAGGCTGAATCCTCGAGTGCATCTTTCTCTGCCTCCGTTATTTTGCGTTTAACAATCCCTCTTTCCCTTCAAGGTGGCCGGTGAATCTGTCGTATTGGCTACTGGAGTGAGAGAGCCTAGTGGACCCTGGGAGCCTGTAGTTATGTTGTTTCGTAAATGTTGTAAAGGTCAGGGGGCTGAAGGGACACTGGAGGGGTGATCTTAGCTCTGTGAACTTGGTCGCACCAGGAGGAACAGCAGGAAAAGAGGTAGTGTTCCCAAGTACAAGGAGAGGGTAATCCCTGAGGTAGGGAGAGCTGAGCTGGGAGGGAGGCCTGAGTTTGGAGAAAGGAGAATGTAACAGATATGGTATTTCAGCAGAGAAGTTTGGTTTCAGAATGTGGTGCCATCTGTGAAGACTGAGAGATTTTGAGGGAATCCTGACCCATTTCCTACACTGCCTTTTGCAGTCTCTAGGTGAAGCCTACATACCCATCAAGTAAAAGAAGCAGTCAGGGGTGTCACATGTGATTCAGCAAATTCTGTTCCCTGGAGCTTTTCATTTCACCCCACACCCCTTCAAGCCCTTTTTCAAAATATGTAGTGAGGCTCTCCCTTTTATATGCAAATTTGGAAGTTTTATCCCATCAGTATTTGTCCAATTGTTATTTGGTCCCCCACCTCTCATATTTCTTTGGAGGCTGTCCTTGCCTGTGGTTGAGAGTGGCAGCAACAGGAGTGTGGCTGTGTAGGTGCATGTCCTCCGTCAGCAGTTACCACTTGGGGAATGGTCTGATAGTGGGCAGAGGAAGCTGCTGTGCAGAGTGAGGCTGACCTGGGGGGCTGTTGGTCAAGGGTTGGACCCTCTGGTCAGGACTGGGAGGCCCTCACAAGCAGTTTTTGTAAGAGGGGCATTAGGAGAGAGAGGGTGAAGCAGGGCAGGGTTTTGAACTGACCAGCCAAAGAGTGTAGTATAAAAGGGAGGAGGGTATGTCAGACCCTTTGCAGTGCAGCTGGGGAGATAATGTAATCTAGTGTGAATCCTGAAGGACGAGCTTTGTCAGCTTGTGCAAATCCGGAAGGTGGAAAAGGTGCAGGAACAGGAGTGGGCACTGAGATGCTTCCTCCCCAGAGTTGTGTCCTGTGCTCCCCTTCTTTTCTCATATGGCTCCGTTCTGTCAAACCTCATTTCCTCTTAATATTTTGTTAAGCCTCCCACCAGCCCTTATTCCCTATTTACCAGTGAAGGGAACAGATGTGGAAATAGACTATCATGGCTGCTTGACAGACCTGGAGCACAGGAGTAAAGTAGTAACCTCTGTTCTGACTGCAGGAAGGCAGGGAACTAGCACTGCTTTTTAAATTTGCTGTAGGGATAAACCAGTTGAAATTGGATTGTTGTCAGGGAAGTGGACAGAGTCTCATTGCATTGGAAGGGGGGAACAGCACTTTTTTCTTTTTTGCTTTTTTTTCAGATTTTGTTTTGTTTTTTTTGTTTTAAGTGTGTGTTTGGGGGGGAGTTCGTCATTGAGCATTTCCAAGAGAAATGAGGAATCCCAGACAGCTTCAACATGGAGTCAGCTGTTATCTCTGCTGCCTCAGGATGGGAATGATACAGCTTGGAAGTATGTGTGATAGGTTTCTGTGGAAAGTGGCACTGGAGACAACAATGAGAGACAATTTATGGCAGGTGCCAGTTAGTGTTTTGCAGTGGACATTACTGAGAGCCGGCTCTGTGGAAGTCTGAAAACACCACCGGAAGAAAAACAAACCAATATGGCTCCTTCTGCGTATCCAAGTGCTCCTCATTTGCATATTTGCCTCATTTGCGTATTAAGTTGTGCCTCATTTGCATATGTAAATACATGCCGGTCAGTGTGCAAATTAGCCTCGTTCCTCTGCCCCTGAAATCAATGTGTGTTGTTAGTGCGTGGTAAGACATCGATGGGTGGGCGTGGAGCTCTGCGGGTGCGCTGGCACCGGCCTGCAGGGAGGGCAGGGGGGCCGGCCTGGCCCACAGAGGGGTCTCGCAGGCCCCTCCAGCCCGATGTGACCCCCAATGCTTCGTGTCAGTGGTCAGGGAGAGAGGGGCGTGGTCTCACGAGTTTATTTTTGTGCATGCTTTCTTAATAAAAAGAAAAAGTGAATGTTTATGGTTTAACTGTTTTGGTGCCAGTATTGATTTTTTTCTTTCAGCAGCGCCTGTCAGGATGGCTTGGTTCCCACCTTAGAATTTAGGTGTGGACATAGCTAAATGGACAGCCCACACCTGGATGTTCTTTAGATGGAGACTTTTTAGGATGTTAAGAGCTGAAGGCTGTCCCAGCTGGCTGTTCTCAGGGCAGTGAGATCTGGTAGTATTTGAATTCATGCTCACCAGAAAGGCAGTGTCTTGGTTTGGAAAGACAGGTGTCTGCCAGGGAAAGCTGGAGCTTCCCTTGGAATGGAGAATGTAAAAACCCCTCCCTCCAAATTATTATAATTTTGCAATGAAGGAGGCTTTCAGGCAAAGATTTGGGAATAGGCATAACAGTTCTTTACTAGGAATATTAAAAATACAAATATAATACTACAAAAAAACCAAGCAAACAAAAAAAAATCCTAGAAACACTGACCGAGTCAGAATATGACCTGACACCCTGTTGGTCAGGGTGTTGGGAGCAGTCCAAAGAAGTCCTCCTGGAGTAACAGATGTGGTTCTGTTAGAGTAGGGATGATCCTGTAGAAAGGGTCCCGTGGTGGTGAGATGGGTCTGGTCTTTGAGAATCCAGTGGAAACAGGCTGCCTTGGTGTTTCTGATTCTCAGGTTTTATCCAGGTAGGAATGCTTGGCTCCTTCTGCTGGGTGGAGCATCTCGCAATGGGACAATGTAATTTTATCAGTCATGCAGTGAGCCTTTATGGCCCATGAACAGCAGATATCGCTCTGGAGAGAGGATGGGTCATGGAAGAGATAAAGAACATTGCTCCCCCTGATTTTAACAGCTGGCCCCTTAGCAGAAGGCACCCACCCCCTCCTCCATGGAGTTATGAGGAATGGGTTATACAAGAGATAAAGAAAAACACCTCCCCATCCGGTTTCAACAGATGGCAAATAGAATACACGCTTTTGGTTGAATATTTCAACCCAAGACAGGCAGAGCGAAAACTCTACCAAATGCTTGGTGTCTATTTGTGATACTGTTTGCTGGCCTCTCTCTTAAGGAAGAACTAACACAAAAAGATTTTAAACTGCTTCCATAGAGGACTTAGTAAATATATTTCTGCTTTTCAGGAGCAGGAAACATTTAACCTTGGGAACACCCCAAGTAGCCTGACTTGATGAAACTTTTTCTGCACTGGAAGGACACAAGAAGCACATCTCTCTTGTGAAGACAGCCTGATGTGACTGAGCCACAACATGGTCATGTCCCACCTTCTTGGGGTCAGATTGGAGGTTATCACTTCTCAGTTCCAGGGTTTTGCCAAATGGCTGATGGTCCAGCAGTCACCCAGTCTGGGTCATCAGTGACTGCAGCTGCCCAAATTCTGCTCAAGTGCCATCTCAAAATGCAATAGGTACATGTGGATAATCTCAAACTGCTTCCTAAAAGGAAGATTTTGGACTCTGGTGGTGGAGGGAGTGTTGGGGAGACAGTGAGTGTGCATGTGCTGATGAACATAGGTACAGCATGTGCACTGACCAGTTACTACCTTACAGTGACGTGTTTGCCAGGACAAAGAAACAGACTGGGTGTCTACCAGGGCACAAAAGTCAGTTCAGTGCAGCTGGCTGGGGCAAGTGCTGTTCTAGTGCATGGCTGTAAGGAAATGTAGCAGTACCCTGTAGGGAAATCTTTAGATATTCTTACACATACCTCAGAGCCCCAGTAGACTCAGAGGAAAGATGTGATTGCCTTCCAAGGAGCAATATTCAAGTTAGTTTTATCTGCACTTTATCAGAGACAGGAGATGTAGAATACAGACATATGCAAATAAAATAACATTCTTATCTCAGTTGAGAGGTTGAACTACATGATTCCCACCACAAATCTGTAGCCATCCCTGCTTTCTGAAAATAGTCTATGTAGGTTAAAATACTGTGTCTTCTGCTTCACCAGTCATCCCTCACATTATTACTCTTGGTGCTTCCACCTTCCCATCTCTCTAGTGTAGGATATGAAGGGGGTTATCTGTCATGAGCTGAATGATTACAGTGTCCTGGGCTGGAGCTGCAGATTAATCAAACATGGGAGCAAAACCACCTGCTAAGCTGAGAGTGACTGATGTGCAGCTATAGCTTGCTCTTTCTACAGTGGTGATAGGAAGTCCTGCATTAGAAGGTGCTGCTAAGGTTATTCTCTGCTGAATTCTGGCTTCTGTGCAGGGTTGAAGATGTGAGTTCCTCACTAAAGGCACCTTCCAAGATTCTTTGCACTGATTGCCGTACCTTTGCCCTGAAGTCCTGTCCCACAAAAACATAAAGCAGGGGGTTAATGCAGCTGTTGGCATATGCAAGTGCTGTAGAGAGGTGATCCCACAGGATCAGTGACTCACTCAGTCCTGTTCCCAGACTAGGTACAATGTGGAGAATCCCAACAACATGGTATGGAGCCCAGCAGATGAAGAATGCAGCTACCACAAGCACAACTGTTCTCAGTGTCCTGTTGTGTGGCTTGTGAAACTGATTTGCCTGTGTTCTGAAAACAATGAGGGCGTAGCAAACTGCCATTATGCCAAAGGGGAGCACAAAGCCAAAGACAGCCCGAGTGATGTTTATTACCACCGAGGCAAGGGATACAGAATAATCACTTTCACTGGTATCTCCCCACAAGTCACTACCATTGTAGGTTGGGTATTCTTCCCATAGCTCATTTACAGACATATTTACAGGATCATCTATGTAATCATCAACTACAGAATTGTAGCTGCACTCTGTTTTGCCATCATAAGTGCTTGTCTCACGGTAGTAGAAGACAGGGCAGCAGAAAATGAAGGCCAGCATCCAAATGCCACTGCATATTAGCGATACAAATTTCACTGTTCGATGGTTCTGACACCAGACAGGTTTCATCACCAGGAGGCACCGATCAATGCTGATGGCCACAAGCAGGAAGACACTAGCAAACATGGTGAAGATTATGACTGATGGAATGACTTTACAGAGGAACCAGCCATAGGGCCAGTGTTCATGGAGTGCCAGGTGAACAATGGAAAATGGTAAGGACAAGCAGCACATCATGTCAGCCACAGCAAGGTTCAGGAACCAGACAGTGTTCACAGACCTTTTCATTTTCACACCAGCTACCCAGATCACCAACCCATTGCCTGGGATACCTATGATGAAAACGACGGTGAAGATAGAAATGGAGACAATTGATTCTGATGGGTAATATACAGCAGCCTGTTCCTGTGAACTGCTATTGCCCAGGAGTTGAGCCATTCTGCAGCTATAAAACAGAAACCAAATTAGTAGCAATTCACATCCTTGTTTCTTGTTAGCCACACAAGCGCAGGGCGGGGCTTTCCTCTGGGGAGTGGAGGGGTGATTAAGAGGAGGGGGGTGATTAAAAGAGGGCTCTAGGGAGCATGGTGAACAGGAACGGGCAAAGAGGGATGTGGCACGGCAGTTCATGCCAGCAGGGCAAGCAGGCAGGGTGGCAGGTTTCCTCCTGCTGGGGGGGTTTTTATAGTTCGTTGTGTGTTGGTTGGTTGGTTGGTTTTGGGGTTGGTTTGGTTTGGGTTTTTGTGGTTTTGTTTTCTGGTTGAGTTTGTTTTGTTTTGTTTCTTTGGTGGTTTTTTTTTTTTTTTTTTTGTTAGTAATGGTTTTTACATAATCAAAAACTGCAGTTAGTAGAAGTGTGTGTAGCCAAATAGAACCCTCCAAAAAGGATGCATCTCTGCAGACCCCTTCCTGTGTGGAATGTTTGAGCCTATCAGTGATACCAGGGGGTACTGCAGAAGAAACCTGCCTGCAGTGTGAACACAGATGAATGATCTCCTTTCACTGGTGGCCGAGTTTAGGGAGGAAGTTGAAAGACTAAGGAGTATTAAAGAATGGGAAAGGGAGATAGAAATGGAGTTTTGCCCTTCCATCCTTGAGGGAGGTCCACCAGGAGTCAGAGGACTTTCATGCCTTTCATTGACAGTAATCAAGTAATAGGAGGATAAAGGACAGTGGAAATGGGTCCCTATTCAGGGAGGTAGTAAAGATCCCTCCCAACCCTCATCACCTACCCAGGTGCCCTTTCAGAATTAGGTATGAGGCCCTGGATCTAGAGATCAGCCAGATAACAGAGAAGAAAACAATCCGCCCAGTTATGCCTCATCAGTCAGACAGATCACCACCTCTAACATGAAAAAGAAAAGAAGGGTAGTCATAGTGGATAATTCCCTTCTGAGGGGACAGAGGGCTCCATATGCTGACCAGACCCATCCCACAGGGAGTTCTGCTGCCTCCCTGAGGTCTGAAAAGGATATTACCAAGAGACTCCCTTGGCTGATTCGGCCCTCTGATTACTACCCACTGCTGATATTCCATGCTGGCAGTGATGAGACTGAAAAGAGGAGCATCAGGGCAATTAAAAGAAACTTTAGGGCATAGGTCAAGTGGCTGATAGGGCAGGAGCTGAGTTGGGGTTCTGCTCAGTCCCTTTGGTGGCAGAGAAAAATTATGAAAGGAATAGGAGAGCCCACACTTCCAGCAAGTGGCTCAAGAGTTGGTGTTATCAGCAGAAATTTGGGTTCTTTGGTCATGGGGCAACTTTTTCAGCACCTGGCCTGCTGGAACTGGATGGGCTCCATCTGTCTGTTAAGGGCAGAAAGATTTTAGCTTATGAACTGGCGGAACTCATTGAGAGGGCTTTAAATTAGGTTGAAAGGGGGAAGAGGATGCAGCTGGACTGTCTGGAAGCAGGCCCAAGAGTGGTAAGCCTGAGTTAGGGGTGAAATCAGTAGTCCAGCTGAGGTGCATGTACACTAATGCATGCAGCATGGGTAACAAACAAGAGGAGCTGGAGGCGGTGGTGCAACAGCAGTGCTATGATGTAGTCTCCATCACAGAAACAGGGTGGGGTGACTCACATGGCTGGAGCGCTGCACTAGATGGCTACAAGCTCTTCAGAAGAGACAGGAAAGGGTGAAGAGGTGGAAGGGTGGCCCTTTATATTAGGGAGGCCATGGGTATTGAAACTAATGACAATGAAGTTGAATGCCTATGGGTAAGAATTAAGGGGAAAGCCAACAAGGCTGACATCCTACTAGGAGTCTGTTATCATCCACCCAACCAGGAAGAAGAGGTGGACAACTTATTCTATAAACAGTTGGAGAATGTTTCAGGATCACCAGCCCTTCTTCTTGTAGATGACTTCAACCTAGCAGACGTATGCTGAGAACTTAATACAACAGAAAAGAGGATGTCCAGGAAGTTCTTAGAGTGTGTGGAGGACAAAGTTTTTATTGATGACATGGATGAGGGTACTGAGTCTTTCATCAGTAAATTTGCAGATGACACTAGGCTGGGAGAATGTCGACTTGTTGCAAGGTAGGAGGGCTCTGCAGAGAGACCTGGAACAGTTGGATGGATGGGCCGAGTCCAATAGGATGAAGTTTAGTAAGTCCAAGTGCCAAGTCCTGCATTTTGGCCACAATAACCATTGCAGTGTTATAGGCTGGGGATGATGTGGCTGGACAGTGCCCAGGCGGAAAGGGACCTGGGGGTGCTGGTGACAGCCGCTGAACATGAGCCAGCAGTGTGTCCTGGTGGCCAAGAAGGCCAAGGGCATCCTGGCCTGGATGAGGAATGGTGTCCAGGAGGAGCAGGGAGGTCATTCTTCCCCTGTACCTGGCACAGGTGAGGCCACACCTCGAGTGCTGTGTGCAGTTCTGGCCCCTCAATTCAGGAAGGACATTGAGACCCTTGAGCGTGTCCAGAGGAGGCAACGAGGCTGGTGAGGGGCTTGGAACACAAACCCTGTGAGGAATGACTGAGGGAGCTGGGGGTGTTTAGCCTGGAGAAAAGGAGACTCAGAGGTGACCTTATCACTCTCTACAACTGAAAGATGGCTGTAGCCAGGTCTCTTTCTCCAGGCAGCAACTGACAGAATGACAACACAGTCTTGAGCTGCACCAAGGAAAATAGAGGCTGCATATTAGGAAAAAGTTTTTTTACAGAAAAAATCATAAAGTACTGGAATGGTCTGCCAGGGGATGTGGTGGAGTCAGAATCCCTGGATGTGTTTAAAAAAGATTGGATGTGGCTTGTTGCCATGGTCTAGTTGAGGTGTTGGACTCGACCTTAAGTCTTTTCCAACCTCATGATTCTGTGATCCTCGTCCCCAAATTCTTCTCTTAATCTTTACTGAAGTGTCCCTGAGTCAGCTGACAATACAGAGCTGTCAGGGTACAAAGGCATTGGCCTACACAAATTTGTTACTAGTGTGCCCGTTGTACACCTTCATCATTCTCATGGTGGCTAAGTTACATCAGCCTGCTGTTAAAACAGGGAGCTCTATACAGTTATGTTCTCCCATCTGTATCAACCCTTTGATTTCCATCTGGTTCTTCTTAGTCTCCAAAGTGGAGCTCTCTATTCACACGGCCATGCTGTCCCCAGGTGTGTTTCCTGGTTGACTTCCTGCTTCCGAAAGGCAAATCAGCACTTTTAGTTTCCGTTTCCTTTAAAATAAGTGATTTCTTCTGGCATAACTGGTGAAGTACATTTAAGTTAAGAAAGCAATGCCTGTCTGTCTGAAATAACCCTGCTTCACTTTCTGAACATTACAAATAGAATAGACAGGACATTGACTCTGTTGGCTTAGGGATATTTTAGGGAAGTACCAGTGACCACTTCTTTTTCCTTTATATGTGTTCTGAGCTGTCTGCTGGTTTCTTGGAAAGCTTATCTTGATCAGAAGAAAGGGAAGACATTAATGGTGTAAGATTCTATGAAAGACAAGAAATGAATGCTTAAGAAGAACAGACAGGTATTTACTTGTAGAAATAAAAATGAAAATACAGAGTAATGTTCTCGAGCCATTTTAGATATGACGTGTCTTACTGCAAGACAATGAAGCTGACCTACAGCACACTTAAGTGCTATTTTAAAACTATGACTGTAGTAGAGCAACAATGTTAATTGCTCAATTATTCTTGGACTTAGTAAATTTAGAAAGGAAAAGAAAACCAACAAAGCCAAGAGAGAATTGAGGAAAAAACCCTGATCTTCATCCTTTAGGCATTAATAGAATTGTCTATAAAATTCCTGTTAACTAAACCCTTGCCAAACTGATGCAGGCAGGGGTGTTACTAAAAGGTCCCAAAAAATGTTACCAAACTGCAAGGAAACTGAATTGGGAAGAGCTGAATACAGCCTGCAGAAGCAACTGAGAAAACATAAATAAGACAACTGACCCTCTTTTAACCTCTGTTATGCCCATACTTAAATACTAGTCTGAGACTGTTGTATGCAGGACTAAATATAAATATTATTTTAAAAAAAACTTAAATCATCAATCTCATTCTTGCATAATATGCAGTCTGAAAGTGGAGCAATGCGTGTTTGAACTGCTTCACGAAGAAGAAAATGAGATAAAAATTGTAACAAACATTGTCATTTATCAGTTTTTGGTAATATCTGCTAAGAGACTTGTAAGTGAGGGTGACCTGCGAGGAAAGCTATGAAAGAGGTTACTGGAAGGCTTAACTTAAAGCTGGAGGTTTAATTTAAAATTCTCCCAAGATTGTTCCATTTCCTGTAGCCTTGTGATCCACATAGAAGCAACTTTTAGAGGGACAACTGGTGAACAGCAAGGGTTGAACCCTGCTGCCTCCCATATAGCTACAGCAAATGGTACGAAGAGGATAGGGAAACAAGGATTGCTGTAAAATAGTAATGCAAATCCTACTCCAAAGTAAACTGAGGGATGAATCAATTATAAGATACTACCCACACTATGTTTTCCAGAGTGCTAAAAGGGCTGCAATATGGTTTGAAAATGGAAGGGGGAACTGGAGGAGGGAGAGAGGTTTTCAGGAGTGAAGAATAATAAATGACAAGTAGATAAGGAAAGCAAAATTCTCCAGTTTATGATACCTACCCGAGTGAAGCAGTTATTTCAGTGTGTTGGAGCAAGTACCATCAGTCCTGTCTCTGGAGTGACTGAAAAAACTCTCACATGACATTTTAGGAACTGCATTTTTTTCCTGTATGCGCATGTGTGTGCCAAGTGTGTTTCTTCATCCTGATAAAATGACTCATTTAAATATCATTTCAAGATTTAGATATCATCTGCTCATAAAATAAAGAGTCAAACCACAGGAAGTTTCTCAAAACTATCAAAATAAAATAGTGCTCTAACAGAAAGCACAGGAATTATAATCACAGACATATACTTTACTATATTCTGTAAGACAACTCAATGACATCTTGCCTGCTGACACAGTGTGACCTTTGCTGGGAGTAATTCCTAAGTCCAACCCCTGCCATGTTGCTCTGAAATGTCTGATCGGTTATTGTCTTGCAACCACTTGTATGTTTTACCAGGTCAGCCTGTTCACCTAGCTAATACCATTTCTAGGATTCTTACCAATCCAGCTCAGCTTCTGTCCCAGCTTGATACAGTTTACTTCATCAAATACAGGACACTGTACTCTGCAAACCATGACTGGTCATGACGAAAGGATTTTAATCTGCCTTTTACTTTTCAGGGTATTAAAAGTCTATTTTTTAAAATGGAACTTGACTGACAAAAAATGAGAAGTGGTTAACTGAAATGCTGATTGGCACAAAATGTGGCAAGACAATAAAAATGGAAGACTTCCAGGGCAAGGCATTTCTAATGTTTAACAAGGGGGTTCCCCCTAGCCCCTCACAATTTGGGAAATCAAAACTGCTACCAGAAATGACAAAACCCAGACATACAAGAATCAGCCTCAGTATTTTGGTTTTGGTCTGAAAAATGAACCATGACAGAGCAGACTTCTGCTCCTGAGTGTGTCTGTGAAAGACACAGATGCTGCCTCCAACACAAAACTAGAAAAAGGAAGGCAGGCCAGGGCTGAGCTGTACCCACAAAGACAGACAGGCTGTCAGCAGCCTGCCAGGAAAATTCCTGTAGCTTCATCTTATTCTCAGCTGCCGTCCTGCCAGGGGGACTCCTCAGGCTCAGACAGACAGTGCAGATAGGATCTTACTGTTCTGGGCTCCTCTTGGCTGAGGGACACATAGCCTGGTCACCAGCATGGGACCTGCCAGTCAAGCCCTGCTTTGCAGGAAGGTCCTTAACCAGTCCTATCCTCTAGGTTAAATATTTTCTATTTCAAGATTTCAACCTCTCTACTGAATCCTGAAGAAAAAATGTTAAAAATAAATAAAAAAATTAAACTTTGGTGGTTATTGGCAGTGCCTTGTATTTTTTTTTTGGTCCAGGGATGCTTGTTTGAACCAACCAGAAGAATGTTATGTTCTCTGCTGGTTAAGTCTGAATGGAATTGAAAGGGAGACGTATTCCTAGCATTCTGGTGCTGCTTGTGAGTCTTTCCTCACATGCCTTATGTGAGGAAAGTTGGCCCTTTGCCACTCCTCCATCCGAGAGCCTCTCCTTCTAGAGGGACTGTAGGAGGACTGTGGCACGCTGAATGACAGCACTGTAAAGAGGGAGGTGAAATTTAATGCTGCTAATTGTGAATCACTGAACTTGGAAAAACAACCATAACTACGCACATGGAGGGGTGTTCTCCTGGTAAGTTATTATATTATTATCAATGAAAAAACTTAGCAGCCACTGCAGGAAGCGCTAATGAAAAATTAGGTCAACAGGCAACTCTATCCAAAAGGTAAATGTACGTTTCATCTTGAATTCTGAATGCTGTACTTGATCTTAAAAAGCCCTAGAACAAGAAAAAAATATAGACAATGATGACTAGCCAGCCATGGCTGGGGAATGGCTCTGTCTGCATTAACTAATGCTATTCCCTACCGGGAAAAGAAGCAAACGGAACAAAACAAAACAAAAAAAATCAAGCAAAAAACCAAAACCCCAAAACGAAACAAACAGAAAACCAACAAAACCTCACCACCACAACAACAAAGCCAAAACCTCAAATTTAGTGATGTTTCAGTGATTATTTTGATTATTTTTGCCTCAACACCTCCAGGGATGGTGACTCCACCATCCCCCTAGGCAGCCCGTTCCAATGTTTGACATGAAATGCTCAGACATGGCTCTATGTAATTGTTAAACTTATCTTATGCCTTTTCTTACACTTTTCAGAGTAAACATTGGTACTTTTTGAGACTCAGCCACAGACTGCTGCACAACACTAAACTTCAACAGCAGTCTCCACTGAGAAGCCACCACTTAAAAAGTGGTTGCAATGCTGCCAGCCTTATCATTATTGATACATAAACTAGCATCCACACCCTTACTTTTGGCCATATTTTGGGGTAAGACCCACTCCTGAAACTAAGTTTAGCGTAGCTGGCATTTCCATCACTTCCAACAGTAAAACCTGTCGTGCTTTGTGCCGCGTTTCCTCTTTAGCTTGCTAATCGCCGCACCACATAACGAACACTAACACTTAACCCCCCCGGTGTGCCCCAGGGCGGCAGGGGAGCAGTCCCGGGGGATCCACACGAGCAGGTCTGTGCCCTGCGGCGCCACAGCCAGCCGGGCTCCTCCCGCCATCCCACCCGCCACCTCCCGCTGCCCCAAACAAACATGGCCGCGCCAGCCCCGCCGCCGGACTGCCAGGCCCCAAGATGGCACCGGCCGCCTCTGCTGTGTCAGGGGCGGCTCCAAGATGGCGCCCTCCCGCCCCCGCTGCCAGCATCCAAGATGGCGCCATCCGCTTCTGCGACGTGGCCCGCGTCCGGTCCGGCCGCGCCGGCGCCCCCAGGCGGTGTCTGCCCTCATCAAAGATGGCGGTGGGCAGCGCCGCTGGTCACTAGGCTCCCGCCGCTCGCTCCTCGCCGGGCTTCGCGGCCGACA
Organism: Cisticola juncidis; assembly: GCA_013400215.1. Lineage (NCBI taxonomy): Eukaryota > Metazoa > Chordata > Aves > Passeriformes > Cisticolidae > Cisticola > Cisticola juncidis. Next base: position 139,609 of record VXBR01006647.1, read on the forward strand.
TGGCGGCGGCCGAGCTGGAGTACGAGTCCGTTCTCTGCGTGAAGCCCGATGTCAACGTCTACCGCATCCCGCCGCGCACCTCCAACCGCGGGTACAGGTGAGGGAGCGTGCGGCGCCCGCGATCGCCCCGGCGCGGCCCGTTCTGCCCTAGCCCTGCCCGCGGGGCAGCTGGCGGCTGGGCTGTGCCGTGCCGTGTCCCGGCCTCGCCCCTCGGCAAAGCCGCGTCCTGTGGTCGCGAACGGGACTGGCCATCCGCCGAGCCCCCTCCAGCCGAGCTGTGGAGGAGCCGCCGGCTGTGGAGGAGCCGCCGGCCGGAGTTGCCTCTCGTGGGCAGGTGCTCAGCGCCTGAGGGCAGAGGAGCCTCCGCCCCGCGCTGCGGACGAGCAGGGGCTGCCCTGTTAGTCAGGGGCAGGGGCTGAGGGTGCAGCTGGCTCCTCCAGGCAGAGCTGACGTCTGCTCCCGGTTTGCCGCGTTCCCTGGAATGTGACGCTGATGTGCTGTATCGGCACGTTGGATTTGGCCTGGTGGCTCTCGCGGTGGCGGGGAGGAAAACAGGAGGAATTCGAGGTGATTTTAAAGAAGTGGGTGCAGGACCAGAGGTTAGAAATGCCTCCTGTGGTCAGCCAAAAGCAGCAGAGTGTGACTTTGTAAGATGTGCCCCCAGGCCTGCTGGAGAAGCGGGTTTGTGTACTCCCTGAACCTGACAGACTGTAGGCGGATGTTGTGCCTGGCCAGGGGTGTTTGTTTCCAGTTATAAAATCCTGTAGATTTTACAGCACCAAGCCTGCCAGAGTCCAGGAAGCATTTGGACAATGCTCTCAGGCACATGTTGTAATTTTGGGGGTGTCTTGTGCAGAGCCAGGAGTTGGATTCAGTAATCCTTATGGGTCTCTTCCAACTCAGAATACTGTGTGATGCTGTAGGCTAGGGTTTTTCTCTTGCCTTTTTTTTTTCTTCACAAGAGTCTGTGGCAAAGAGTGTGATGGGTCAATCAAAATGTCTGTGTGTGTTTTTTGCCTGGTGTAAGTCAGCTGCCCCTAGGCTCAGAAGTACTCAGTGTTATTTTACAACAATAGGGAGGAAAAGTGGAGTGTCTTTTCAGCATGTTACTGATTAATTTTTGAGGTCTTCCCAATGCTCACAAGTCACTTCTGTGGATTTTTGTGTTCAAATTAGTTTCTGGGCTTCTGTCTCCCCGCTTTTGCAGGCTTATAGAGGTGAGGAGTTGATGTTCTCTGGACTGTGTCTCTTTCCCTTTGCCCAGAGATGCCAGAGTCACGTGTCAATGGGCAGCAACAAGAGAGGAGCTGAGACCCCATGTGTTATTTGGGGAGGGAAGTGGAATGAGACAGCTGCAGGGGTTGAGGGTTTGGGAGCAGAGGTTTCTGCTGAGGTGGCTGAGCAGAACTGGAGAGGTTGACTATGGTCAGTGATTAGCTGCTCTTCCTTTCAGGGCATCTGACTGGAAACTGGACCATCCAGACTGGACAGGGCGGCTTCGTGTCACCTCCAAAGGCAAAACTGCTTACATAAAACTGGAGGATAAGGTTTCAGGTAAGGGAAAGACTGTGCCTTGGCAATGCTGCCACTGTGATTGCTGCCCGTGAGCCTGTGTTTCTAAGCCTGCCCAGAGATGTGCATGGCAGCCCTGGCCACCTTTAGGAAGGGGTTGCTTTCCTTAACACCTGATTCTTTGTCTGCAGGAGAACTCTTTGCCCAGGCTCCTATAGATCAATACCCTGGCATTGCAGTGGAGACTGTGGCAGATTCCAGCCGCTACTTCGTCATTCGAATTCAGGATGGGACAGGTGAGTTGAGGACCAGCGTATGTGCCGAGTGCTAGGGGTGGAAGAGACCCAGGTGGAGCTGGGAGTGTGCCAGGAAGATGAAAATGGTGTTGGAATGCTGAAAAAGCTAGGTGGTGTGCCTGGAGGGGTCTGAGGGCAGGGTAAAAAGAGGAGATTCTCTGCATTGCACAGGGTCCAGGGGCTGGGCTGGGAAGGAACATTTGGTTTCCAAGCACGCCCTGTGGGAAGAAGGGTGCATCCTGAAGACTAGGGACAATGAACTGTTGTGAGCTGCTGGCATCCAGCTGCAGGTGTGTCAGAGAGTGGTTTAGGACAAGCAGAGGGATTTGGGGCCCAGTTGCAGGGCACCTGCAGTGACTCCTCCTGTCTCCTTGCTAGGACGAAGTGCTTTTATAGGCATTGGCTTCACGGATCGGGGCGATGCCTTTGACTTCAACGTCTCTTTGCAGGACCACTTCAAGTGAGTTTTGCTTTTCTGGAATGCTGTTTTTCCTCTGGCCTGTAGAACATGGTGGGTGGTGGTGCATGTTCATTTAGCACAGGTTTCCTTGGGGGAACCCTGAAGCCCTGCTCTGCCGAGGGACACTTGTGTGTGCTGCCAGCTGTTGTGCAAGCTGAGAGCCCCTGCAGGGTCAGATCTGTAGGTCATAAGCTTAGGTCCTGTGATGCTCCAGGTGCAGTGTTAAACAGCCTCTTGGGTTTGTGGTGGTCCTAGCTTTGTTCTGTGTGACACCAGGAGCAGGGAGGTAGCTGGTTTGACAAGGCAAGGTAATTTGGTGGGATGGAGAGAGAAACCACACATTTTTAGAACATTGTTCCTTTTTGCCAGGGGTCTCATGTTTTCCTCTCTTCTCTTTAGGTGGGTGAAGCAGGAGACTGAAATCTCCAAGGAGTCCCAGGAAGCTGACACACGTCCCAAATTAGACTTAGGGTTTAAGGAAGGGCAGACCATCAAACTAAACATTGGGGTAAGCACACTAGTTTACCCTGCTTCCTTCTCTGGATGTGCCAATGGAGCCTCTTCTTTACATTACCTTTTTTTTTTAAATACAGAACATGACATCAAAGAAAGGAGGAGCAGCCAAGCCCCGTGTGTCTGGATCAGGGGGCCTAAGTCTGCTGCCACCCCCACCAGGAGGAAAAATTGCAGTCCCTCCTATACCTCCCCCTTCTTCCACAGCCATTGCCAACCATGTCACACCACCTCCTGTGCAGAAATCCAGTAATGTCAGCAGTGCAGGTAAACCTCAGCCCTGAGCCAGTAGTTTGTAAGACACCAGCAGGTGCTGCTTCGGCAAACCTGTGTTCAGCCTAATGCCAGCAGTGCCCTCTGAGCCATGGTGTGTCCCAAGGGTTTGGGTCTCTGTGGCAGCTCCGGTGTCCCCAGTGCAAGAAAGATCTGGGGCTGTTATACTGAGTCCAGAGGAGGGCCATGGGAATGGTCAGAAGGCTGGAATACCTCTCCTGTGAAGAAAGACTGAGAGAGTTGGGGTTGTTTAGCCTGGAGAAGACAAGGCTCTGGGGAGATTTTTCACTGTGTAAAGAGAGCTTGTAAGAAAGATGGAGAAAGGCATTTTACCAGGACAAAGGGTAAAGGCTTAAACTGAAAGAGTGTAGTTTTAGATTGGCTATAAAGAAGGAATTTTTATCATGAGGGTGGTGAAACCCTGGAACAGGTTGCCCAGAGAAGCAGTGGATATTCCTTCATTGGAAGTGTTCAAGACCCAGTGGATGGGGCTTTGAGTGACCTGATTTAGTGCAAGATGTCCCTGCTCATAGCATGGCAGTAGGATTATATGAGATGATCTTTGGAGGTCCCTTCCAACTTCAGTCATTCTGTGATTCTGTAACAAAGAGGTTGCTGCAGTCTTCTGGATACTGTGCTAGAAGGGTGGCCATGCAGAGGTGTTTGGAGAGCTGATGATCCCTTTGTGAAGGCAGAGACTTCAGCAGTGCTGTCCATGGGTTTGAGTGAGAAGAAGCCATAAGTTTCTGAGTAGGGCTCATGTGGTCCCAGTGTGTGGTTTGTACTGTTAAGGTGGTGCCTGTTTGGCAGCTGCTACAATCGCTGAGCTGGGGCTGAGTCTGAGCATTATGTCTGCTGGGAGAGGTAATAAGTGACAAAGGTGTCAGGTGGTGTGCTGAGTGAAGACTGAGCAATTCCTGAAGACAGTGTATCTTTGCAGTGTCAGCTGGAGGTGTGCACATTCAGCGAAAGGAGATGTTGTTAGAACAAACCTCTCAAAAAGTCTGACTTCTGCAGGGAAAGCTGGAGTCCCTTCAAAGATTTTCTGCCCCTGCATCCAGGAGTTTGTTAAAGGTGACAGTTAAAAATTGCCTGTAGAGTTTTCTGGATAAGCCAATGTATTTTTTCTCTCTCTTTATTCTGCCTTAGATATTCTTTTAGACTTAGATGCTCCTGCAGCTGCATCCAAGGCACCAGTGTCAGCTACCACAGACCTCTGGGGAGACTTCAGCACTGCATCCAGGTAAACTGTGATGAATGGAACTCAAGAAGGGTAGTGTCCTGATGGGTGCGGGAAGAACCAGAAGTTAAGAAGTCTTGTTGGATCTGCTCATTTGATTTTCCTTTTTTTGTTTCAGTGCTGTTCCCAATCAGGCTCCTCAGCAGTCCAACTGGGTCCAGTTCTGAATGATCAAAGCAGTGGAATGTGATAAATTGATGACCTTGAGGCACCAAATGGGATCAGAGAGGGTACAAACCTCTCTAGTCTTCAATCAAATTGGGACAATCCTTCATTTTTACATCAGACCTTCACTTAAACTTAGTGTTTTTGATCCCACTGAACCTAAAGAGAACATACTGACTCCTCCCAAGATGGGCAAGGAGGAAAGAGGTAGTCTTATCTCCTCCATCCGCTTGGCCATTACATGGTACATCCTAGCTCTTTTTCCCTGTCTTTCTGTACAGGGAAAGCACGAATCTTGAAGGCAGTGGGTACAGAAGGAGGCTGGTGCCTCTGGGTCCCTTGTCCTTCAGATTTTCTCTGGCTAGGCTGTTGCTTTTTGTGGCTGCTTTCAGTAGTGACTACAGCCCCTACAGCTTGCGGTGCTGAGGACAGCTGCATTTGGCTACACCTGCTAAGTGGAACCTCTAAGGACATAGATCTTCTCTCAACACAGAATCCTCTTGGATTAATGACACCTGTGGTGAGGAGTGACCCTCCCCATGCACACACTACTCCTCTGTCTTTGGTGCAATTCTTGGTAGTGCTGCATGTCCTCATGCTCCTGTGGGAGGAGCCATGCAAGTCCTTGAGTAGACCTGCTGCCATTGCGCTGTAGTTCCAGGTGGGCACCCCATCTTGAGGCTTGCAGGTTTGGCTTGATGTGGCTTGCAGGTTCACTGGAGGAACTTCTTTCATTTTAACTCCTCTCTCCCCAGGTAAAGGCCTCACTGTCACTGAGCTGTTTTAACTGGAAATAGCTTTAAGAAAAAAAAACCCCTGTTTTTACAATTTGGTAGTTACTTGCACTAGATGACAACCAGGTGATTGCCACCACTCAGCATTTCATGTTCCTGCATCACTATCCTGAGCCCTGGCCTTGTGTTGTGACTTGGCACTGTGTTACAAGTATTACATATCTACAGTAAGATTATGGTGGGACAATAGATTATTCTGTGATGAAGGGACAGTCTCCTCCTTTTCAACTCACTCATTTGAGAAGAAATGTATAGTAGGCTCAATCCTGAGATCTGTGGGAGAAAAATTCTCCCACCTGTGTTCTTTATTACGACTTTTCTTCTGAGTCCAACTTTCAGGGATGTGAGCTAGTTATTGGAACTTAGATTTTTTAATTATTATTTTTAATGTGTCCAAGCCTCCTCTATTTCCTGTGTGATTAAGGGAGTTAGAAAGAGGTAAAAAGCCATGACTTTCTACTTTTTTCCTTTGGGAGAGTTTCCTGTGGCCCTTCATTGTGGACACTACATCTTCAGCAGCTGTGGATGTGATCTGAGGTGTAAGTCTGTTGATTACTCTGGGCAAACTCACAGGGCAGGCTGGAAACCTCACAGTGCTGAATTGGTACCCCTCGTGCTGGCACAGAAGCCAAAACACTAGCTGGGAAGGTGCTCTCAGTGACTCTTGGACAGCTGTACCCAGTTACTGGAACACTAGGGCTTTGGTGCTTTGCTGGAAGGATTCTTCCCATTTTGAACACTCAACACAGCAACACTTTTGTGTCTGTAGCACACCTTCACAAGGAAATGTTTCCCTTTGGGCAAAATTTTTCTGGTAAGGTTTTTAAAAGAGTAGTTAGACATATGCACCTTGTATTGGCAAAGGTCTTTTTGTCATTTTTGTCTGGCTACAGTGAGGGCATTTTGGAGACAATTTCACTTAGACCCATCCCTCTGGGGAACAACATTCTTGAAATAGCTCTAAAGCTGCTGCAGTTCCACTTGTGGAAGTGGGGACCAGACTGCTCTTGGATGTATTTTAAGTAGTCATTTAACCCTGATTCCCTGACTCTCTTGGTGTTTCCTGCTGCCAGCCCTCCCCTGCCTTCATAGTCACTCCTGCAGTCTCACTGTACTTCACTCCCTGCCTCCTGAACTTGTGGGTGGCTGTAGTCTGCAAGCAACATCACAAACTGCTGGGTTGGCATTTTGTTTTCTTTGTCTTTTTGTTTGCTCACATCCTTGTGAGGTCCTGTCATTTCAACTGTGTATCAATTCCCCAACCAAGGAAGTTCATGGCACCAATTAACAACTAAATAGGAGCCTCTTCTGTATTGTCTTAGTATTCTGGAAATAATATATTATGTATTTGAAAAGCTGAAGAAGCAAAAATTAAAGATATATGTATATAAAGTATAAGATGTACTGGTGCAAATGGTAATTAAACAAGTAATACTGGGGAAAAGAATGTCATGAGTCTTCTAAGTTGTCGAATTGTTTTTGCTTTGGAAGCCTCTAGGTTGAAGGTCTTCATGTGTCCAGCAAGATCCTCACAACCTACTTATCCTTCTGCATATCTGTTGTGGCCTGCAGAGTGGACAAGAGCAACTTCAGGAGTGATGGGTTCAGGCTGTCTGTGCAAAGAGGTAGGAATGTAGAAGAAGGACACAAAAATGACATGGCTGTTCCAAATAGGGTAAAAACTCACACAATGCCAAACACGAATCAACAACATAGAAACAGGCCTGAGTATAGGTTCCTGTGGGACCTGGTAAGAATGTGGATAAAACAAGCAAGTGAGAAGTCTTGGTTGCCCTGATATTTAGCATCTCAGATAGTAAAGGCTTCTACAGCCTGCAGATATTTTCAGAAATTACTCTTTTCGTGCTGGTAGATGCGAAACAGTCTCTGCCTACTAGAGAGCGGGGCAAGGTGAGCCAAGTGAGCCCTTTGTTAGGGGCAGCAAGGACAGGCTGCTTGGAAAGAGAGAGGAAGCAGGAGGATGAATCACAGCAGGGCAGGCAGGGGCAGTGGCCTCGCCAGCAGAGGAGCAGTCCTGACATACCTAAGCAAAAAGATCAGAGCAGATCAGGATGAGGATTTAGATAGCAGGGGACATGGCCAGACGGGGACATAGCCAGGCATGGCCGTGCTGGCTCAGGCAGGGACCAAGGATGAGACCCTTAACTATGATAAGGCCAGTGTTGCTGAGGTTTCTCAAAGCCAAACACCTCTGTTACTTAAGCTCGACCTGAGTCCAGCCAATCCCCCAGGAGGTGAAGAATATGTCCAGGATCCTGACATTGTTCTGTCAAGCCTGTTTTCAGCCATCTTACACAGCATGCTTGCTCCATGTTCCTCTGCCAGACAGCAAAACTGTGTATATGGCTGTGTCGAAAGCACAACACAAGTCTTGTGGCCTGGGTAAAGATAAGAAGTCTTAACCTTTTAAGTCAGCTATATGAATTGTCAAACGTTCTAGTATCTGTAGTGGCTGGGGAGGGGAAGACATTTTTTCAGCTCTAGGACCAAAGCTTTTACCCTATTTTGGTAAATAGGATGGGTATGTTGTACAGGTCCTAGCAGGGAGAAGCATTTTACCCATAAGCTACGGTGGAGCTTCTCAGACTTTTCAGTAGGTACTTGTAGCAGAAAGAATTGAAAAGCCTAAAAGGGTCTTTCTCCAGAGCAGAATTTTCAGATGAAGTTCACCTAAGGGAAGTGCTGGGATATACTCCTGTTTGTGCATAAAGAAGCACAGAAGACTGGGAAACAGTAAATGAGGGAGAGCTTAGTCCTACATGGAGATCTTCCCAGGCCCCATGCCTTTCCTCACAGGAAGACCTGCTAGAGCACAGCTTGGTGGGTCCTGTGCAAGTGTTCCCTTTCTTCCAGTTGGGAGACAGACTGTAGCAAGCACATAGAAAAAAAAATCAGGAAACAAGTGTCAAAGGGAAGATCCCAGTTTTGTCTAGTTTTTGGTTGTCAAAGATTGCGTGGGAGCTGTAGTTGAGATGGGATATGAGTATTTCCCTGCCCCTTCTTCCATTAATTCTACTCTATGTGTCAGTGACTTTGTGTCAAGAGCTATGCAGCAACTGTTCTTAGCACAGCCACACAATATGAATTGCAGACACAAACCTGCCAGATTTCACAAAGCTTTGGTTCTGTGATTAAACTCCTGAATAAATGGAGAAGAAAGGCTGTACATTGGAGGAAATCAAACAAAAACCAAACAGGAAACCAAAAGCCCCAAAGTCTTCCTGAACTTTGATAATGAGGTAAAAGGATCTGAATCTGAACTCCTCTTGCTAAATCAGCATAAACCTACAGGGTTCTAGGAGGAAGAACAACGGGGATGTTGAAGTATGTAAGCAGAGCACTGTGGCCCAAGTGGTAAGCAAACATTGTAATGCCTCCAGGTCCAGGTAGTCTGATGAGTGCTCATGACATCATGTGAACAATAATCTCTCACTCTGGAGGCTGTTACTGGTCTCTTTCTTCCAAGACAATAGCTCTGTCCATGCTAAAAGTCAGGGAAAGCACTTTGTAGGATGACAGCTTAATTTTGCCACCTGGCATTACCTATAGTTGTATGTCCCCATCCAGAGTTGAGGCTCTGGTGGACATTCCTTGAAGTGAGCACAGGAAGATCAAGGCTGGACCGTGTAGTGGCTCCTGACCAGAGCTGTGTTTCCAGTCACTGCTGGGATCCTGCGGTGGATTTCTTGCATCACTTGTGTTTGGGGCAGGCCAGGCAGGTAACTTGCAATGAATGGCCTGCTCTCCCTTTTCTTCCCCGGGCATTGCAGGATGGCTGCTTGTTCTGTTGAGGCAGAGGCAGCTGCCTTGCTTAGCCGACTGGCTTTTCAAGCCTGGAAGCAGTCTGAAGGGCATTCCCTAGAAGAGGGAGCCGCCTGTAACTTGCAGCCTTTGTGCTGAGCCTTGCGTTTTAGGCGTGTACAGGGGTGTGGCGCTCCGTGCCCTCCCAAGCCTGGTCTGGGAGCCGGGCCGGGCTGGCGACACCCGTGGCCAGGCGTTGGGTTCGGTCAGAGCCGTGACCGTGTGCTGCCATCTGCTGCCGAAGCCCTTTGTTGCGGGCTCTTCTACAATCCCTGCGCTCAGCCACCGTCTCCAGGGGCTGGCTGGGCGCCCAGCAATCGCGAGGGTGGCGGGTGGGATGCAAGCAGACACTACCTGAGACCTGACTAGCACTGCTGGGCTGCTCTCTGAAAAGAAATCGCAGCTGGTGATTTGTAGTTTGATAGTTTAGCAGTGATGGAAGTGGTGCTTCCACGATGCAGCCGTGTCTTCCTATTCTGCTGCCCTCTGTGTTTCAGTGCCCTCATGCACGAACACCGTAATGTAGGGCTTGGAGCTGCTGGGCTGTCCCAGGGCAGGCACACACCCCCTCTTGTGGTCGGTGTGCGTACAGGTATGGATGTCTGTTGTCTTTCAAGTTTGGCCCAAAGGAATCAAACTCCTCCTAGTCTTTTTTAAACCGGTGGTTAACCACTTGTTCATGAGTCCATGTTTATGGTGTTAAGCAACTGTTCAAAGATGTATGAGATGCTGTGTTGATAGCTCTACACAAACTTTCCTTTTGGTTAGCTGGGACAAGGAGCTGGATTCCAGTGAGAGGTAAGGGGTAGGAGAGCACTTTCTTTGGAGGAATATATGCTAAGTGGCCATAGATACAGCTGTATGTTTGGCCCAGAGTTAGGAGCTGCTGTCACCACTATGTAAAGCTGAAGTCAATACCATGGGTACCTGTATGAAGTGTGCTTGGAAATCACTCTTTTTGGGTAGAAAACCAGGAAAAGCCCTTAAGCAATACATCCCATACAGAAACAGGGTTACTGTAAGCAAATAACCTGCCCTGGGTAGTCCGGTCTAGCTCCAAAAGTAGTCCTGATTTGAGCAAGGTTTGAACAAGATACCTCCAGTCTGAAGTATTTTCTAGCACAGCTTTTGTGCTCAGCGGTGCTGAGGTGGGTCCCACGCTGGGCCAGCAGTGTGCTAAGATGTCTGACGTGGGGGACTGGTCAGTGAAGACGAATGCTGAGATCTGACAGTCATCCTTCACCTCAGAAAAGTCAGACGCTCTGCAAAGACTAGCATGGTGTGCTGAGCCTGTCCTGTCCAGTCTTAAAATGCTAAATATGCAAATAACTGTGATCTGGAGGCAGAGTCTAAGAGACATGGGCCATGGTGCTGCAGGCCAGCGTGAGTCATCGAGGAGCACTTTGCCCTCTTAGTCAGTGCCAGCCCCAGGGAGTCAGCAGCGGGGCCTTTTGCCCTCTGGGTCAGTGCCAGCTCTGTGCTGGAGGCTGGCACCCTGGAGTGACATTTGCCCACCCTTTGCTTCCCTGTGCTGACTTCAGTGTCCTGACACGGTAAAAGTGGGTGATACACGCACCTGGAGAGTGCGCTCTTTGAAAAAATAATTACCTTTTCTCATCTGACAGTGTTGACATCTGTGTCATGAGGAGGTTGCTGCACATGGTTGAACCCCAATGCTTGGAGCCTGCCCTACCTGGCATTAAAACTTTCCCATCATGTTTCATTGATGATGTTCCAAGAAGTGTTTGGTTGAGCTGACTGTACTCCCTGGATTTAGTTCAGCTTTCTATGGCTGTTTCCAGATGGCTTTTGCTTTGTTCCATCCTGACTGGACACAGGGGATGGCTTCTCTGGAGGCAGGTGGTGTCCCCTCACTTCGCTGCTGGCTGTCACAAGTTGGGCTGGGAAGCTGCAAATGGCCTGCAGAGCAACTCTGGCTTCAGGGTAAGGGGCACACCGGCCACTTGCAGTCTTCCTGATAAATCCACCCTTGAGGATAGGAGGGGGTGAGGGAGCTCTGCAGGGCCGGGGAGGTTTGGCCTGCTATTCCAGTAGCACCTGCTGGAACAACCTAACCAGTACACCTCACTCCAGAACCTCCCTGTGAGAATGTTTTTACTGCATTCCACTTACATGCATGGAGAGGATGTGGAGGGAAACAGTTTAAATTCCAGTAAGAGTGACCCTAAGGTTACAGCATGAGTCTGGGTGGCCTTATGTGACAGCCCCACATGTGCTTGGTGACAGTGGTTGTTTTTCTTTTCTTTTCTTTCCACTCCCCTCATTTCCCCTTCAAGAGAGGGAGATCATGTGCATTCACCTCACTGGGCAGAGAGTAACCAAACTGAACACAAGGCTGTGGAGATGTGTGTGATCCTTAAAATGGGAAATGAAGCATGAAGAATTGCTTCTGTGGAGACATGTTACCTGGCCATAACTTGTGCATGCAAATTCCACATGCCCACTCGAAGAAGATAAACTCCTCAGCCCTACCTCTGAAAACAGGCCACTGGAGTGTGACCAGGACTTGGATCTGGCCCAGGTTTGAAGTCAGATGTGGTGCTGTGGAAAGCAACTGCAGTATCTAGTTCTGGTCTCCAACAATTTATAGCCTTGAGACTTGTGACTCAGATTCAAAAGAGGAAGCAGACAAAGGTGCAATATTCCCAGTAATGGCATAAACAGTGCTCTGAGGTAACTGCATCTGCATGTGCCCTCTGTTGGCTTTGATTTGGTAATCTGTTAATTGGGGGAAATAAATAAAACATATCTTTGCTCTTCTGAAGAAAATCCTCTGTTGATGCTACATGTAAAGGGGCAGGCTAGGGCTTCTTGTCTCTTTGAAGGTTATCTGGATCATGTTCTTCCTTCTCTTATTCCTTCCCTTACACCTGAGGGATTTTGGTAACTTATCATCACACTAGAGTGAGCACATGACTTTCTGTTCTAAATTCTCACTGAGTCTGAGCTCCCTCAGCTCAGGTAACTTTGGGACATGATCTCTTCTGCTTGAAACCCTCAGCACTTAATAAAACTTGGCAGGCATGTGGCCATGGGAGAAATGCACAAGCTGTTTTTGGGAGAAATGTTTCTTTTCATCGCTCCTATTTTTCTTTTGTTCCCCTGTGTTCTGCATGGTACTGTAACCGTAGCATTTTGGGGAGCTGCTGATCTCTGGCAATGTATTCATGTCACACTGGGTGGTTCTGCTGAGGACTGCATGTCTTTCTGCCGACTCAGGCCTGCCTGTGATGAAGTGCTGCCACCTGCCAGAAACTTGTGTGGCTTCACAGTGCTACCTTCTGTTTAATCCATCCCACTCATTGCTCTCACCCCCCTTTCCCACTGTCCGTTCAGTACTTCCCTGTTTCCCCTTCACCCCTGGATGCTCAGATGTCTTTTCCCTGTGCTTTTACAGCTCCAGATAAACCATTTTTCCTTGGTCTCCTAGCAACCTGTGTGGAACCCTGGTTCACCTTCTGCCATTAGAGGGGTTGACTGCCTTCCAGAAGAGGTCTCTTCTCCCTGCAGCTCTGCGCAGTGTCAGCCATGGCTGAGAAGGGCATAGGGTGCCTTCCTCTCAGATCCCAGGAGGTTCCCACACTGTCCCTGGGGCAGTATGAACTGCAGCATCCGACCTGTCCCTTCCCATACCAGTTCCATGCAGCAGGGTACACAATGGCATCACTTCTTGCTAGACTCTCTCTAACCAGTCAAATCCCTCAGGAGCTCTCAAGAAGCTCTTGCTGCCTGAATCCCTTTGATTTGTTATCTTAAATCCCTTATTAACTGCTCAGTGTCAGGCCTTGGCTCCCCATTCTCCATGTTCCAGAGCCTTTTTATGTTCTTTCTTTGGCTGTTCTGCTCCATAGCCTTAATCCCTGAAAAGGATTGAGGTGGTGTGGAGAGGGAAGACCAAGTGGGTGGCATATATTCACTTCTGATGCTCTTCTCACCCAGGTGCAGGGATACAAAGCTCTGCAGCTTCCACCACAGCTGTGGTCAATTGAAAAATGGGATTTCTTTTGGAATGTGTGGGGTCACAGCTTTAGGACTGGAGTCCTACTCTTTGCCTATAAATTTGAATTTAACTCCTCAGGGTCAGCTGGATTTTAAAAAGAAGGCATGTGCAATGGCACTGTTTCATCTGCTCACATGGACCTGCTTGCTAAATTGGGTGATGCTGGCTGTGGGGTGAAAGGCTTGCAGATACCACCTTGTTCAAACTTTACTGACAGGTAGGGGAGAAAGAGCTCTGCTGCCTTCTCTTTGGGTCAGGGACAAATGGTGCCCGTGGAGCTTGCAGAGCAACCAGCAGCTGGAGCATGAGTAAGGAGGGAAAGCAGAACTGTGAGAGTCCCAGAAAGGAGCTGGGACTTGTGAGGAACGAGGCAGCTGAGAGTTTGGGAGGCACTTGGCAGTGTGGGGTAAGGCTGGGCTGAAAGGCATCTGTGGAGAAACAGGTATTTGGGGAGGACAAGGGAGTGAGCAGAACACAGGAGAAGGGGTAGGGAGTTACTGAGGAACAGCAGTGAGAATGCAAGGAAGCAAAGCATGACTTTTGAGGGGGTTTAAGCAAGATTTTTAAAAATTATTTTTTTCAGCACCACAACTAATGCAGCATCCAATTGTTCCTATCTCCCACTGATTTACATGCCATTGGTGCATATGAAATTCAAAGGACAAATTTTCCCCTCAGGAATATCACGTGATTGTTGTTATACATTGGCTTGGCACTGCATCCTATGGAAGTATGATTCAGGGATGAATTTTGATAGCAAGCAGCAAGTCTGATGGCTGACAAAGAAAAATTGAGGTGTCTACTGATGTTTGAGTGCAGTCTAGTGTAATTTAATAAAAAGAGCAGCTAGAACCTGAATTTGCATTGGAAATGCCTCGGCTGTGTTTAGAGACGTGTTTCAATGGAAAAAGCTCATGAAGCTGCTCTGTAACTTCCTTCTCTGTCTGATGATTGTGTTTCCTGTTTCTTCACAGTGGAAATCTTGAAACTCTGCCAGGAAGTAAGCCTCTTCCCCAAAAGATTTGAGTCTGCTGAGGCTTGGTTGGGTGGGGACAGGGGGAATCATGCAGAGGATTGCTCTGAATTCTCAACAAGAAATTTGAGGGCTTAACTAGATTTCAGCAGACACTTAGGGAGACTTAATTACAGTGAGAGAGCCAAGACTGAAGACAAAATATAGTGCTGAAAGGATGTTGGAAAGCGAAGCAGGCAGTATGCATGCTTGAGGAAACCAGCCTTCTCTCCTGCAGCTATTCTTGTGTAAAAGCCACCCTCTTTGCACACAATACATAAAGGAGAAGTAAAGTTAGCTCAGGACGCAGAAGACACAAGGAGGGTCCTTGGTAAAGACATCCAGTTACATATGCCCCACTCTGTTTAGGGGCAGTTCTCCATAATCACCATAATCTCCATAATCAATGTGTTCAAATTCCCTTTACCTACTATCACATTGTTCTCATCTGTTGTCTGGTATATGTTCTTCCTTCAACTGCCCTATCTCAGCTCCAGCTCTGCACTGGTTACCCTCTGTGCTCTCTGGATGCCCTTTGAGCATCTCATTCTGCCCTGCCTTAAGGGAACTCCAGCTAGCCAGACTAACCAGCTTCATTTTAACAGATTCTGTAGTGGTAGGATAAGGGGTGATGGGTTTAGCTGAAAAAGCCAGATCTACATTAGATATAAGGAACAAATTCTTTACAATGAGGGTGCTGAGATGCTGGAACAGATTGCCCAGAGAAGTTGCAGGATCCCTTTAACTGAAAATGTTTAGGGCCAGGTTGGAGGGGGCTTTGAGCAGCCTGATGTAGTGAAAGATGTCCTTGCCCGTGGCAGGTGGGCTGGAGAAGATAGTCTTTGAAGGCCCCTTCCAACCCAAACCTTAGTCCTATCTGCTGACTAAACTCTCCTCACCCTGCCTGACTTATTGGCATCTGTTCTCAGAAGTCTTTCTAATTTAGAACGTATCTCAGCAGCTATTTACCTTCTCTTTTTTCAAGATCTGCTCCAGCTTGAAATCAGACTAAGCACTGACACTTTGCCCAAGATAATATCAGAGGTCTTTACCTGAAAGCAGATAAGGGAGATAAATGACAGTATTGGAAAAGTAGCAGAAAAATGTAAACCATCCCCTTTCAGCCTCTGAAATGGAGCCTGAAGCCAGCACTGCTCTTAACTTCCACAGGCTGTAGGTCAGGTCTTAATAGAAAAGTTTCTGTGTGTACTCTTCCCAGTAATCTCTCAGACCATCAACATATTTTTTTTTAAATTCCACTTTGCTTGTTCTCCTCCCTAACCTCAGCCTGATCCTTCTGTTTCTCCATGGATATATCAACCTTCTGATAATTTTTATTGCTCTGTCTAGGGCTACAACTCCCCAGTCTCACTTCTACAGGAACATTTCTTAGTCTGAGATTTGTTCTAGTGCTAGTTTCCAACTGGGACTGACTCTGAAGAATGAGACATTGTTGCGACATTTGATGTAGCAAATGCAGCTTAACCACAAGGGACAAGCAGGGCAGAATGCATTTTGTAGGGGCCTGGAGGTTAAATTGGGCTAGGACCTGTGATAGCTGCAAATGTGAGAGCAAAGGTAGAATTACTAACAGATAAAGAAAGGCATGAAAATATGGGGAGATAGTTAAGTAAGAAAGTTAAAAAGAGGGAAGAAAAAAACAACCTATAAATGTCTTGAAAAGGAAGCCTATCAGCTGAGAATCTGATAGGGGAACAAGTGCAACTTCCTTTTCAATTGTTAGGTTCTCATTTTTCTTTTATGTCTCAAAATCTTCCATGGTGCCAGGGCTGATTTCCTGGGCTAAAAAACTGAAGATCTCTTTGGAGCATTTCTGAGCTTCCAGGAATTCTCAGGTCATCGCCAGTGCTTCCAGTGTGCAGCACAGGCTTCTTTGATGGGCAGAGGGTGAATGAACAGATGGGAAAGGCTCAGTAACCTATTTGTGCTACCCTCTGGAAACAAGGAGCTAAAAGGACCACCTTTTATGTGGCAAAACTAAGGACAGGGTCACACTGTGATTAAATGGCATCAGAAATCACCTATGCTGAGGTGAAGTTCAAAAATGAATCACCGGCTCCAGTGGTCAAAGGTAAGGAATGAATGGGTTATTTGGGAAAAAGGGAGCTGGAGGGAGTGGGGCTGAAAAAGAGGGAATGGAGATTTTTCCTTCTGTGACTCTGGCTCCTACCTGATCTTGATAGAGTGGTGCGAAAAAGGAGCTAAATGATCAGGAGACTGAAGCAGTTTTGAAATAAGAGTCTTGAGGAATGTCTCCAAGAGGAAAGGTGAATGGGAGTTGAAACATGAACGACTACTGGGAGCACTAACAGCAGGTTTCAAATGGGCATTCACTCAGGAATCTGTTTGGGCTCCCTCAGTACCCTACATGTTATGTAGTCTTGAAAGAATCTTTTTGGGACCATGCTGAGTACCAGCAGTAGAGACTGTGGTTTATTACAAACAATCTGATCTGTCACAAAGGTGGAGTGGCTTCCAAACCATTAAATAAGCCGAAGTCCTGGCTGCTCTTGCCTCTGAGTGAGACTACAGATTGCTGCTTGCAGAGAGGGTAGGAGAATCCACATGCCTGCTTATAGCAGAGCAGTCAGTTGTACTCTGCAGCTTCATGAGAAGTGGTACTAGCTGCAGAAACATAACCCCATTGTCCATGGCTGAGTGAGAAAAGGTCCTTGGAGAAGAGAGACCCAAAACCTGAACACCCTAAAATATACAGAAGAAGAATTATTTAAGATCTGGAGGGAAATCCAAATCTGTTATTGATGTCTTCCAATCCTGAAAAACATTTAACACACCAAACAAACTTTTTTTTTTCTGTTAAATATTGCAATAGTAAAAGGCTTCTTTTAGTAGACTTTGTGCAAATTTAAGGCATATTCTGGTTACTATGTACTTTGTAGTCATTATGCCACAAGTAGGAACCCATAAAGATGTTGTATGTAAGGCTCACTGCTTCTGCCTGACATACAGGACTCCATATAACAGAGGTTCCAGGGCAGTAAAACTATGTGTGCATAAATCAATGAATAGTATATTTTTTAAAATTAAATAAATAATTACTGCTGCCTAAGGATATTAACTTGCCTATTTACAGCTTTACCTCAGTTTTACAATTCCAAACAGAGCAGTCATCAGTTCCAGGCTATTCCTTGTCTCCTCTGAGGCATGAGTCATGGAAATAGAGAGTGTACATAGTCCTGTGTGACTTGAAAGCTCACTGTTTTCAGTTCACCAAGATTAGTTGGATGTAGTTAGTATTTCCACTGTGGTGAGGTGGGGGTGGTGGAAGTTCCCCATTGTGTTCCAAATGATTATAAGACATAGAATGTGTTGTGTTGTGATCATGCTGGACACATTACAGAGCACAGACCAGCTGTGGAAAGCATTTTGCAGAGAGCTCAACCCATTAAGTGTGCACAAGAGTACTGCACTTCAGTTGTGTTGCTGAGGTGCACAGCATGCAGTGCTCCCTGTGCCACCTGGGTGTGAGTGTGGGATGCTCAAGTCTGACTGGGCACAGGCTGAACAATCTCTGGATGTGCTGCATATCAAAAAAATCAGTTGGACTGCTTAGAGCTGTTTCTGAAGTAGGTGGTTGGACTCCCGATCATGAGGGGGATCCTTGTTTTCACTAAGGCAAAAGCTCTGGCTGGAAAAACATGATTTGACCAGGGAAACCTGGACCTTGTCTGTCCATACATATTTTCTCTCTAGATAATGCAGGATGATGCCTTTGGTCCTGCTGTAGCAGTCTCTCCCAAGCTTGGGAAGTAGTCAGAAGGCTTCCACAAAGAGCAGGTTTCTGAGTCTCACTTACTAGGCATATCTTACAGGCACTCTAGGCTGCTGACAGACACTCTTGGCTGGGAGCTTCATGCTGAACAACGAATGAAGGCTCTCTAAATCCTATCTTTAATAGCATCTCTCTCAAAACTTCCTTATTCCTGTACTGCAGTGAGTGCTGCTGTCTCTTTACCCTCCTATTTGCCCTGGCTTGTGTACCTGCCACAAGCCAGAACAATTCCCTAACGTGTTTGCTTCTCCTTCCCTGTGACCCACTCTCCTGCCTGCTCCCAAACCTCCTCAGGACTGGCAATATCCCTCTAGACAAAAGAGGTCTTGGCAAACCTTAATCTGAGGACTTTACTTAGGCTGCTGGACACAGCCCTCTGTTCTCCCCTAATATCCAGCCTATCACAACCTAGTTGTATTGCAGCAAATCTTAGAATCCTGGAAAGCAGTGATGGAAGGAAGAAATATATCTTTTAATCTCCCGATGATGATGTGCCAGCATTGCCTTGCACATTTTTGTCTCCCATCCTCACTCAGATTACACCAACCTTCCGCACAGGAAGTCTAAAAGGCTAAGAAGGAACTGAAGCAGGCAGATAAAGTTTTCTGGGAAAAAGCCAACATGAAATCTTCCCTTGTGTGTCTCAAGCATCAGAGTTTGAGCAATGTGTCACTTGGCAGCTTTGGGCTCAATCTAGAAATACATTGTTTCACTGCAGATTTTGAGGCCCTGTGAAGGGCTCACCCCCAAACACCAACAATTATCATTGCTGGCTCATTGGCTGGGCTGGGAACACACTCACTGAATCTGACTTTTCTCCAGAAACCACAGACATGCCCTGCTCTGTCCCAGTCTTTCCTCCCAAACCTTGTAACTTCCACATCAGAAATTAAATTCTTTTCTTTTTCTTTTGAGGAGCTCTCCCTGGAGTAGTATATCCTTGGTATGTGGACTGTGGACTGCTGTTGTTTAGCAGAGCAATAGCAGACCCATAGTTGACTGTGTTATTTTGTTTGGTGTGTTTCCATCACTTTTAGTACCTCCCGAGACAAAGAAGCCTGAGCACCATCCCCAGAAATACCCACTCTGGCTGCCATGGTTGATCTCACTGCTGCTCCTCTTGGTGTGCTTTGCCCTTGTTGTCGTCCTCCTCAGTGAGTATGTGCAGGAGATTACAAGGGAGAGGTCTGGGGGGAGTGCTGGAAGACGAGTAGAGAAACCATGGTCATGATTGTCTGGGCTTTATGTAAGGTCTCAGGTTTTCCTGCCCTGACTTTGTATATGTCTGCATACATACCCCAAATCTTCCACTGCAGGCCTTGTCAATGTGCCCAGGATGCACATTCCAATCTTGCATGGCCTTTTTGGAACTGTGGAACAACTGCCTACCTTCATTCCCCACAAAAAGAGAGCTCAGTTACATTTGGCAGATGGGAAAAGGTGGAGACAGTAGCACAATACAGGCAGCTGAATCTGCACATAGGCTCTCTAAGGTGCTTGGATATGCTTTGTGTCCTAGGAGAAAAAATGGCTTTTCACAGTTCTGGCATCTCCAGGATTAACTCCACAATGCAGTTAATTAACTCTCACAACTTTTTAGGGTTGATTGCAAAATAATTCAATAGATGTTATTACTGGACATGCTGTTTGTGAAGACTGTGATCGCTGTTTCCTCCTCATTTTCTATTAAACATAATTCATGGCATGTTTGCACAAGTTGTCAATACCACAATGGATTCTGGAAGAGGCATCTTATTATGATAAATCACTGCCTTTCCTTTTGCTGTCCTTAGTGTCTGAGTCCCAGAAGTTTGTATTGCTTTGTTCCCAAATGTGTAACCTTTCACAATACTTAACCAAATGGCTGGGGAGTTTTAGGCTGGGATGTTAGCACATGATACTTTCTAATACACATAGAATGTTTAATTTTTAGTGAAAATTATCCGATTTAAGTGATGCTACACAGGATTTTGTTTTAGCAGAGCGATACAGCATTTAAATGAAACACCACTTCAAATTGCATGCAGCAGAGAGTGGCCTCTGCAATGCACAGATGGATCACAACACAAACATGGTTTTAGTTGCTGGTCATACAACCATGGAATCATAGAATCAATAATGTTGGAAAAGACAGTTCAGATCATGTAGTTAAAGCACTAACCAACCACTGCCAAGCCCACTACTCAACTCTGTCTCCAAGTGCCACATCTGCTTGTCTTTTGATCACTACTGGGAATGGTGACTCCACCAACTTCTCTGGGCAGCCTGTTCCAATGCTTGGCCACCTTTCAGTGAAGAAGCTTTTAGTAATATCCAAACTAAGTCTTCCCTGGCACAACTTAGGACCATTTTCTCTTGTCCTGTTGGTTGTGACCTGGGAGAAGAGAGTGACTCCCACTTGGCTACATACTCCTTTTGGGGAGTTGTGGAAAGTGATAAGGTCACTCCTGAGCCTCCTTGACCTCAGGACAAACCAGCTCCTTTGGCTACTTCTCATAGAACTTGTGCTCCAAACTTGTCCCCAGCTACACTGCCCTTCTCTGGACATGCTCCAACACTTCAATATCATGCTTGTTACAAGGGGCCAAAACTGGATATATTTCTGTAGTATTCTCCACATCAAGACATTGAGTGTCCCCAAATACCATGACAAAATAGGGGAATTAAAGCCAGCTCAGGCCTATTGCTTTCTTCAGGCATGTTTTTGTTAGTCATTCAGTTTCTTACACTTTATTGGCAGTGGGGGTGCTCAGCCAGGCATTGCCCTTGCCCAACTCCTCTGAGCCTTCCTCCATTA
>VXBR01006649.1:0-56119 GCA_013400215.1 Cisticola juncidis
TATATATACACATCCACATGTGCAGCCACATCTGCATGCACACACAAACATACATGAGAAGAAAGAGAATATGTACCTATATCTGGATATATCCCTGACATTACTATTGATGCCATAAAAGAATGGAATGATTTTACAGACAAGTTGCAACACAGAGCCATAATGAATTTCTGAATTGCCAATACTCACACATAACAGAGGGCCTGATCATCAGCAGGTGCTGGAGAAGATCTAGAATGTGAAGCATATGATGCAGCATCTTTTTACAATGGTGTTAATTAATATCAATGTCTCATGCTGAACGCAAGAGACATACTTATGTATGTAGAAGTGTGAGCTGTTTTTTTTTTAATTCCTTTTATTTTTTTTTTCCTCTTCCACCTCCACTTAATCTACATCTAACCCAGAAAACATCTGCTCTTTATTATTGTCTATAGCAGTGATTAAGAGGCATGGAAAATGGAATTATAATATCTCTTATTGCTTGATCAGGAATTCATCCCC
This sequence comes from Cisticola juncidis, assembly GCA_013400215.1. Classification (NCBI taxonomy): domain Eukaryota; kingdom Metazoa; phylum Chordata; class Aves; order Passeriformes; family Cisticolidae; genus Cisticola; species Cisticola juncidis. The sequence continues at coordinate 505 of VXBR01006649.1, forward strand.
TGGTTTAGTCAGGTGAATTCTAATTCAGCTTTATAATTATCTGACAGATGTTACAAGCAGCTGCTGCCGAGCACAAAACACTGGCTTTATTTCAGAAATATAAGAACTCCTGGCAAGGTAGAGTGAGAAGTGAAATAGAATGCATTCAGTAAGGCCACACATCTGGTTTTCTACACACAGAGAGCAAAAAATTAAACACACAGTTCTGAAACTCAGACTGCTGGTTCTTGAACTATTCAAAATCAAATCTCCTTTAACAGAATTAAAGAATGCCTTTCCATGGCCAGTAAGAATGGCTTTGTGTCTTCTCTGCAAGTACTATTTGCTGCTGTTTGAAATAAAGCTTTGGAAGCAAAATAATTCTGCTTAATCACTTTTTGGGGGCACCCTGCTACCCCAAAAAAGCTCAGTCTAAAAGTTAAGGAGTAAATTTTGCAGTTAGGACTAAGAAGGGTGATATCTGAAGGTCATATCTGAGTGCTAACATCCTCTTTGTTTTCCAAGGAAACATTGAAGAGATTCAACTTAGATCTTTGAAATGATGATCCTTAAATCAAAAATTCTGCAAGATTATGTGCCACATGTGCCACATTAGCTCTGACTTGACCAATATGGGAGAGGAACAGGGGAGGCAGGCGTATCCTTCTCAGCAAAGAGGACAAACTATCTTAACATGAAGCTCCTCATCTGCAAATTTCAGATTTGGGGATTCCCAGATATTTTTCTGGGATCCTGTACTTCTCTTTTAAGTTAAAAATTAAAGAAAAGTTTGATTATGCTGAATAGTTTTAAAGAAAAACTGTATCATCTAAAAAATAGTGTCATTTTTCTTGCAAGACTCCTTTAGAAGCTACTAAAGAATTTAGTCTTCCTATTTCTAAAGTGGAGATGTTGGCTTCACTTTAAAACTTGTCGTAGGAATGCAACAAAGAACACAAATACAAAACAAAAGACAAAAATCTTGAGTACGAATATGAATACCAACTGCCTTTTTTCCACAATATCTTTCAGAAATGGGATGCATTTTTGTCTGGAAAATCTGAATATCCACACCTAAGGCAAGATTATATCCAACATATCTACAAAACAAAACTTGTAGTCACAGAGCATAAAATGCAGCAGCTATAAAGGAAAAGCACAAATAATGAACGTATTTGAATGAAGAATACATCTGTACTTGATCACAAACTACAGCACTAAAAAGACTCCTCACAGAGGAATCGTGCTGCATCGTTTGTGTCTCTGAGCAGATACACGCACACATGCATGCGCACATACAACCAATTTCAGCATGACCGCTGGGAGTTGTAGCCTGGAAGCCAGTAATAACCAATGTCACACTTCATCAGCACTGACTCACTTATATTCCTGACAGCATTAACAATAATGTAATTCACTATGTGAGCATTTTCCTTTATTTAAACAGGTTTACTCATGACAGTGATTTCTAGGAACATCTGAAGCCTCTCGCACAAGTCATCTCATCTCTGAAACCATGGGAATCTAATCTGTAGGTGAATTACCTGTCTGACGCTGCAACTTAAAGGTAAATTGATGTGTAATAACAAAATTCTCATTTAAAATACTTGCATAAATAGACAAATTTTGATTACCAGCTTTTTCCTACCACAATTCATCATCTAGTTTTACCTACTTTATATCTGGTCCAATGAGTGAATGTCGCCTCAACATAGCCCGGGCTTGTGCATTGGTTACGTTTGTGGTTGACTCCTCATTAATGGACAGGATGCAGTCCCCCACACCAATACGTCCATCACGACTTATGGAGCCTCCATGGATGACACTCCGAACGATCATTCCCAAACCATCTTTATTGGAACTTACTGTCATCCCTATCGAAAAACACAAGAAACAGTTAATGTCTTTGAGCCACAGCTCTGGGTGCCAAGATAAAGAAACATAACTTGAGGCACAGGGAAAGAAGAAGTCAGTCAGCCGATCTGCCAATATCATCAAGCCTGTAAATGCTGTTTTTACAAGCAACATTTTTACAAATCCCCTCTGAGACAACAATTACAAATCACAATCACAGTACCTTTACCTTGTTGTCAGTCCACATAGTCAGCTCACCACAAGAAAAACTAAGAGAGTGAAATATTTAAGCAAAAAATAAGAAAGATAATTACATTGCTTTACAACCACTTTAAATCACCACTCTTCTAACGGTTCACTGAGTTTATACACATTTCACTTTTGTTTATGACAACTCTCTTTGGAAAGAAGATTAAATGATTAAACAGGTAATTAATATGCCAAAATCAAAGACATAGTTATTTTCAACAGAAAGCTTCCTACCTGTGCCACGGAAGGATACTGCTTCTCAATATTTCTACCCTTTAACTCCACTTTTTTTCCAGTAATGGGAAATAAGACAGATATGCTCTTGACCACTCCTCTACCACAGGGAACCTATGGGGACTTATGATGGTCTTCATGTGTCATTGTGACTGTTCTTACACACGTGAGTTGTTACTGTTGTCCTCAGGGCAGCTGGTGTTATTAAACAGACCCCAGTAAGAGTTTCACAAAAAACTTATTTCTTTACTAAGGCAGTGGGAAAGGCAGGGCTGGAACCCTTTAAGTTCCTCCTTGAAGGACTTCCACTGTATTAATACTGCTTAATAAAAAACATTTTATTTTCCTGAAATGTGGTTTGAAATTCTGAACCTAACCTTGCTGTTTGGTTAAGATAGTAATGGACATTACTGAGGGTAATGTAATAGCACTTTAGGAAAGCATGACACATACAACAGACCCTCTTTTCCTTTTTGTATGCTGACATCATCATTACAGATCCACAAGGCTGATGTCACACTTTGGACACTTACAGTTTCATGTTAAAAATGCAAATGCCACTGTAAAGTTGCCAGACTTATTGCAGGACAATGGCATTTCATCTCTTTTACATTTGGGTGCTTCTCATCTTTTAAAAAATCACAGTCAAAATGTTAGAGCTCCAGCAGTGGCTGGCATTAAAGAGCTTCTGCAAACTATGGATGACACCACTGAAAAGGAAAAAAAGAAGTGCCAGTTCTTAACTCTCAGTTATTTAATTGACGCAGCTGCAGCTTTCAACATAATTTGTACTTTTTGGCTTAGCTGCTTCTTTAAAAATGAAAGGTAAAAGCAGTGCAGCTATGTGTGTAAATTGGTCCTTGTGGCCAGGTTGCTTCCCAGGCCAGAGCACATTCAGATTGGAAGAAAAGTGCTACAGTCAAAAAACAGAAGAAAGCAATATTCACATTCATGTTTTGTACATATCAAGATCAGTCTTACTTCTATGCATAAAATGTCTGCCAATATGGACCTGACCCAAGTTTGTATTTTCATGCCGTATTACACTTGACATGATGTTTGCTTTGATGTTCACTTAAAAGTGCACTTTGATGTGCACTTAAAATACTCATACACATAAATGAAAACCTACTCCACTGAATGAAGAATTTATTGCAAAGAAATTTTTTTTACAGAATCCAGATGCTTTGAAATGCATTGTGACCTGCACTTTATACAGCCTGGCAATGAGGCCAGTAAAGGTAAAAGTCAACCAAGCCACTCATACCAATGAAAGATAAATCTTATTCCCATATCAGCCTTTTCTACGTTTTTGAGACCTGGATTTTAAACTATTTTGAAGGATGGCTGTTTCATGAAGGTGATACGTGGCAGACAGAGCATCCAGCCTTCAGAAAGCAGTTTATTCCAGGTCGAGGTGCCCACTGAACTATAGTATCACAGCTGTAAATAACTGACACTCACCTCTGCCCTGCAAGGAAGTCCTGACTTGGGACTGTTTATAAACATCCAATTCTGTGGATATCCCGTTTTAAAACATTTGAGGAATTACTGCTAATAGCCAGCATTTAAAGCCCTGCCCTACCAATCTCAGAAAGTCTTCAAGATTATGCAGTTGACTGGAAGAAACAGCACCAGGAACCTAAATCAAACCAAACGAACACAAAAGCCACTAACAGGAGGGACACATCACTGCTTTTCAACACAAAGCCTTCCAAGCATAGGCTCTGGGAGGGTTTTATTCTTGTTACTCCCCCCCACACTGCCCAGGGCCACACCTGAGAGGAGGATAGGACAGCAAAAAATATTATCATCTGTTGTGCGTGTTCACTCCAAAATGTGTTTCTGGTCAGTATGTTCAGGAAGTTGTAGATTGAAGATATCTAAAAAATTTGAACTTCACTACAAAATGATAATAACACTAAGCCAAAACCACTATCTATTAAATTTATCAATTTTCCTAAATATTGAGGCAGTTTGGATTCAAGTACAAATTTGAGACAAAGAAGCTAACAGCTTGTTTAGTCCCTTGCATCCTCAGGAAACACGACCATTTTGTGTTTAGAAATATTTGAAAGTCTCATCTGCAGCTCTTTGACCACAGTGTTCTTCTACAGCATTCCCTGGCTATATCTTTGCTTTCCACTATACCAGTACATTGAAAAACAATACATTAAAATTGTTCTGTTAACATTTAGGAAAGACTAAACTCTTTCCTGGGGAAAAAAATTCTCAGTGAGACTGCACATTTCACTTTTGTGTTCACAGTGACAGCAAATGTATCCAGTGCCTTCACAGTAAACAGGGCAAGAGCAGGAAAAGAAGAATATCCTGTCCCAACTAAATGGAAAATATTTAGTTTTTACTAATAAAATAGAGAACACACAAGGGATACCAACAGCCATATTCCCAGAGAATTTACAAAAAAAGTTTGCTAACTTACCTAGGCTTGAATTGCCTTTTGCAATAATGATAGTCTTCTCATACATGTTTTTGACTGAATTTGGGGGTGTGGAACTTCCCTCCAAAGGTACTGGGCATCTCTTTTCCATTAAAAGCAATTCATCCTAACATAAAGGAAAATAACACCAGTTCAGATTACCAGGATAAAAACATGATTGTTCATACTGATCTCAACTACTTTTGCCTTACACAAAAGCCATGCACACAATTCACGTGTGATTCCTTTTTAAAAGATTCCTTTTACAGACATTGGAAATGTCATTTCATCAAAGATCAAACTAACACCGTGATTTCTGTTTTCATTCAGGCAATATACCAAATCTATCAGAAAGCACCCTTTTAATTTAGGGACATCAAAATTAGTAGAATGAATTCAAGGGCTTCAGATTCATTCACCACAGATGTCTGACAATCTGACAGTACTAAAGTAACAAATCTTGTAAGAAATTGCAGCTCTTTTAAGCATTTCTTAAGTCACTGAATGGAATAAATAAGAAACAGATGTCACAGTGACTGTCATAGAAAGGAAAAGTATGTTTGCACATTGTAGCATCACAAGTCAGTTTGTGAGCTGAACTGCACAGGCTTGCAAGAACACCCTGATGGCAAGATATTCACATCACTCCCCTTGGCTTCCCAGGCCCGATTGCAGCTGTGCACCTCCTACGTGCACTCACACCCCAGTGAAGGTTAACAAGGGTTAGTAAACCCCCCCTGTCCTGCCCAGAGGGTACACTGTGGTCCAGCACTATCTATGATGTGAGGCCTGAGAAGACTCACACACATTCCTGTACTGACAGCCTCTGAGAAAATACAGTCCTGATGACAGAAATTGTGTCCTATTTTGGAAAAGTCTATATCTCAAAGTTTTGATGTGAGCTAACACATCTGAAGGACATGAATAACCCAATAAATATGCATGGCTATTGGCTTGTGACAATTTCTGCAGGAAATTCTTTGGTCTAATTACAGGCTTTTTGTATGTTTTTAGAATTGTTATTATAGAAAAAAAAAGTAAATAACTTTACTTTTTCATTGGGATCAAGCTGTGTAGTAGTACCAATGCTTGTATTTAGTACAACTTCTGATGCTTTCTTAGATCCAGTCCATGTTGCTGTGTTTTCAGTTTCATTTTGGTTGATATCTGAAACCTCCAGAGTCAGAACATCTGTTTTAGTAAAATCACTTGCAGTTTCGAGGCTACTGTCCACTACAGACTTTTCATCTCTCAGTCTCTGATTCAGATTCATGTTGTACAGATTCTTCTCAGATACATGAAAATCAGCTGCAGCATTTGGGCATTCCTCTCCAACAGACTGTTCAACACACAGGAGACAATGAACAATCATCATTCATTTGTATTATAATTCAAAACCACATTTCATGCTAAAACCTTAAACAAAAACTAGTCTCATAGAATTTAAACATACTGCTCTAAGACCAGCAAGATCAACATCCTCTGCAGTTCCCTACAGGCATTCATTCCACTATAAAGTGAGCTTGATTTCTTAGACCATTTCTTCTGCTTTATAATACCAGCAATCAGTAAAATAAGTTACTAACTCTAACTTGAATGACTCCAGTAAGTTTTTAAAATTCAAGCATCCAGTTGTTTTTCTCAAGTGTAAGAACTTTGCAAGACCACTGTCTTTACTTTCAGCACTCTTAGCAAGCAAAGAGAAATTTCAAGCAGCTCAGACAACAAGAATGCAATATTATCATCCACTTATATGAATAGCAACATATTAAAATTTCTCTTCCTCAGAAAGAGTGACAAGTGAAAACTTGGACAAACTTCAGAAAAAGCAAATATGGGAGATTTGAAGTGTGACAACAATGGAATACAGTAATGCAATTACAGAAGCTTACCAGTTAACAATTATTGCAAATCTGGCAATTATATCTGCAGTATTAGCACTAAGTTCTCTACACATTTGTTTAGACTTCCAAGATTCTGTGGCCCTGCCTTTGAAATGTTTCAAGGGATTTCAATAATCACAACACTCTGGAAAAAAACCCAAACTTCAAATACTTTCTAGCTGACCTTTTAAAGTAAATATTTTTAAAAACATTAGATTTTAAAAAGATATATCAAGGACTTACAAGTTAGACTTAGAGGCTCTGTATCAATATTAGGGATTTTTTTCTGAAATGCAATAAAAGAACTCAAAATCAGCTACATCTATTTGTTTTAGTCATTATTTACTGGTCCTATTAATTGTTCTGTTGCTTCTCAAAAAAGCTGCAGAGACATGCTTCCTAAGATTTGGGGACATTTTGCAACACTTTGTCTCCAGAGCCTTCGAATTAATATTTGTCAACTTTCATGAAGTGCATACATGCTTGTTTTGTCTCCAGACAACAATCAAAAAAGGCTTACCAGTAAATAAGTGGTTTAAGTAGCAGCTGAGAAGGTAATTGAACAGGGTCTAAATACAGCTAATCTGCATGATATAATCAATGACATAATTTCCTACCTTTTTAAGAATAGATAACAATACTATAATCGATTTAAATTATTTTATAAGGTTTCAAATACAGCTGGGACATCTACTTTTAAGTCTGTTTTGTACCCATTTCCAGACCAGTGAAAACAAGTATCAAATCATACCCAACATTCATTTCATATGCCATACATACATATTAAAAGATGTATCACACATTCATTTTAATTTTTGTTTCACTTAAAGAAAAGCCAGTGCTGTAATTTTTTAGTTGAAACATAATTCCAGGAATTTGTAACTGTAATAACATGTGGCCTCACTAAAGTATCTGCATTATTTAAGTATGTTGTTCAACAACTTTTTTAAATGTGACACCAAAGTGACACTCAGAACCTGCCAACTGCCCTGCAGCCAGAAATAACTGAAATATCTCTGCATTCCTCACAGCATTAAATAGTGCTGTTTTAATTTTTACTGCATTTCACTTCCTTCAGAAGTCTTCACTAATGAACAGATTTTCCCACCGTATTTGGTTTTTGAATCATGAATAGGTAATTGATGAGAACTTAATATTCACTTCATACTGGTGTACAGAGACAAACACTGAAAAGTTAGGACTATGGTATTTTTAAAGAGTATGTAAACCAAAGCTATGTTTATGTCAATGGTGAGAATACCTAAAGATTTTCTAGAGCCTCAATGTGATATATAATGTAAATTCAGTCTCTATCTCACAAAATACTCCTAAGCATGCAAAAAGTATAATCCATTTAAGTAACAATTACAGAGTTAAACAATGCAAGCTGTCCCACTGGCACAGCAGAGATGTGCTCTTCTGTGGATTAGGAGAAACCATTAGAATATGAATCTAGCTTTCTAACCAGTGCCTCATAAGGGTGAAACATATTCCAGAAAGGTTAACAGGAGTTATTGTAGCTCAGGTGTGGCAGAAAAAGCAGCAGCTACTCTATTCAAGCCACAGACTGCAAACCCAGTGGTTTTCAATGAAAACTGCTAGGAGAATGGAATTGGAAATCTCTAGGTTAGTGAGATAAATCTAAAGATTTAAAAGAAAGAAAGAACATAAATTACATGGAGGAAATAAAACACAATCAGGTCATTATGTGTATATCACCAAGAACCAAAAAAAGCTACTGATCTCCTTAATACCCTTAATAAATCTTCCTTTATTGCTTTACATAAAAATTATTAGCAGACTTTTGATATGTATGGATACACTTTTAATTACAGCATCATTTTGAAAAATTTCATTCAAAATCACAGAAACATACTAATTACAAAGCATAAAAGCAAAAATCAGGATGAAAATGTACTCTTGCTTTTCATACTAAAATATAGAGCAACAGAGTAATTTTTTGTACCACTCTTTAATATGTTTTGAATGACAATTATTTTTTTCTAGCAGACTGCTCACCACACCTTTAATACTACAAACACCTCACCATATTCTGGCTAAATCATGTTTTATCTAGCAAAAATCCAAAGTTTGTGCCTTCTATCTACCTCTCCCTTGAACAAAGACATCTGCAAGACATCAGCACTTCTCTAAACAAAATTTTAACCTGGTAACAAATAGAGCATTTAGAACCAGGATGATACAAAACATTTATATATGATAATAGAGCCAGCTCACACTTAAAGTTTGCCATCAATCAAACCATGCTTGATTTTACCTTTGGAGTTGATAATGGAAGAGAGAAGCTGTTGTTCACCTCACCGCTACAGGCACTGCCATGCAGAGCTCTCACTGAATCCTGGAAGACGTCTCTCTCTAGAGAATACTGTGATTCAAAGGTGGACTCATCCGCTAGATCTGCCTCGCCAGAGTCCACCTAACAACAGAAGCAATTCAATCAGCTAGGCTGTTGCCATCACACCGCATAAGCCCCAAACACATGGACACCAGCCACTACATACTGGTACTTCTTTTTCATTCCATGTTTTAGATTGAAATTACATTTGCACAGCGCAGTAGGAAAATTCTCTGCTTCCAGTAAATCTATGTTTCTACATCGTCAAAGGATGTAAAGAATATATGAAGTAAAACGAGTCCAAACCGTAGTAAGCTGTAGGGCTGAGGCACGCTCATGCCTATTAATAGAGTACATAATGTTGGGAGAATTCTGCTGTGTTTCTTGGTGTCTATATTTTGATTTCTTTGGGGCTTTTTTCTTTATTTATTTTAATTTTCTTTTACAAAAATTAGCATGGAAAAAATAATGAGCTTCACTTGGTGCCACATGTCAGGAATGTTCCCTTGACTCAACTTCCTAGCCTCAGTTATTTTTGTACTCTCAAAAACAATCTGGAAACTGCAGTGCTTTACAGTCTATTTATATAAAAAATTAATTGTGTGATTTTTAAAATAATTTCAAATTATTTTGCTTTAGACAACAAGATTACTATGAGCATTCCTATATTTCTATTTCTCTTACATGAAATACAAAATTTTTAAAAGAGTTTCAGACATTTACATGGGCAGTATTTTTGCCTTTTTTAAAAATAAATATATTCTTTCCAAGACTCATATTCTTTTAAGTACTAGCATTAAATTAAGCCCTAAATCCCCGAAATTATGGTGCTTCATGCAGTATACTTCATTATTTCATTTCTCTGGCAGAGCTCAAGAACATAGTGTAGGCTAACAGAAATGATCACAGAGCTAAGAGCCATGTCCATATTATAAACTTGTATGAAACAGATGAGTGCACCCATCTACAGAGATGGGATCTAATTTGCTTTTCAGCCCCTGTGGTTAATCATATTATGAATCCATTACAGCAGTAGCAACAATCTGCAGTAATTCAACATACTGATTCATTTTCAGGGTAAAAAGGATTTATTATTATTATTTCAAGCCTATAGACTTAACTGCTAATCCAAATTGCTGTAACTTAGTCTCAGTTCATCTTGAAAATGTGTATTTGTTTCACCAAAGCTATGTCCTAAAAAAAGTACTGGGAAAATTCAGGACACATCTGTAAAATCTGAGTACAGAGCTGTCTATGAAAAACAGTATCTCGTATGTGCACTCTCAAAACATATCTTCAGCTGGGTTACTGCACATTTAGTTTCCTACTTAGCATATTTGATTAGACAGCTGACAAACTTGAGTGACAATATTATTATGTCATGTATTTTCATTGCTTTTTTTCACAAGGTTTTCCTGATAGGAACCACAGATTGAAGTAAAATTCTTTAGATAGTTTTAATCTGATCATTTCAACACATCTTTAATTAAAGGTTATTCAGAATATAAAATTTATGCTTCTTCTCAACAAATGGAGCAAGACAAATGCTGTTATCTAACTGCTAAAGGTAACAAACTGAAGAATTAAAAACATGCAGTCTTGTTTTAAGGCAAGTTATTAAGCCAGCTTGTCATCTGCTAATGTGAAAAAACAGCAAACATGTTGGAAGCAGTAATGCAGAGATTTTCACCTTGACAGGATCCATTTCAGGTTTTTGTTTGAGTTTTTCTCTAATGAACTAAGTTCTGGTGTTTAAAAGTTGTTTCCGTGTTCAAGTCCCCAGAAAATGAGGGCCTAATAATTTCAACATCAGATCCAGATCCAGATCCAGATCCATGGTTGTTTGTCAGAACAACCAACCATGACAATACATACTTGGAATACCTACATACACGTGTATTATGGGTTGGTTTACTTTTTTTTATTTTCTGGGAGGAGGTGTTGGGGGATTTTTTTCTTTTTTTGTAGTGCCCTATTTCCTACATCTTTTTAATCTGAGTTCCTATTGGTAACTTCTGGGCTATGTAAGGCACTGAGTGCTCAGGTAAGCCGCATTGTTTGTACAAGTGAACACCTTTTGACCCTGTAAATCTTATAATCATTGATTGATGTTGAAGGCTGAAGAATTTCATTAGGAGGAAGTATTTGCAGCTTTTGAAGACAGACAGTGTTCCTTATAAGGCTGGATTACATGCAAAAAGGGAATATCAAAAACTTGCCACAGGAGAAAAATGATATATTATGATACATAGAAAAAATAAGCACCTCTAAAAAGGTGAGATGTCCAAAGGGCTGCTCAGTGCATGCAAGGGCAAGTGGATAGCCGTGCATTTTTGAAAACATCAGCAAAATACTTTTTCTTTTCCTCAGCAATTAACATATCATAGGCCAAATTCACAGCTCATGCAAAAACCCAAAGTCTCTAGATGCCAGTTTTTACAAAGCCAGAATCCATCCCACCTACAGTGGATATATAATGTGGAAACAACAAACACTAAAAAATAAGCATGGACAGTGACAAGGCAACTCCTTTCACCACAAAATGGAAAGATTGAAGAAATCTGCAGTAAGTTGGGCCACTAACCAGAGCCAGCTCAGCATGGAAGAGGGCTGCATCAGCTGGCCCTTCCTCCTCAAGTGACTGGGCAGTGTAGAAAAAGCAATCTTCCTTAGCAGAGACATAGCCCTCCTCAGGTGAAAGCTGCAGAAAGAACGAAGCTCTGAGTCGGATGAGTGGCCTGGACACAGCAGGTGCAGAGTGCATTCTGCAAGGGGGCTGGGGGCTGTTTAGAAAGGCAAATGGCTTCCAAATGCAGCAAAGAGACCATTTCAATCACAGGCACAGTATTCAGTGGGTAAAGAGACAGGTTTTTTTTTCAAGTTTAACTGGACTGATTAAGCCTCACACCTCATTCTGAAACCCCAAATGACGCAAAAAGGCTTGTCCAGGTATACTACAGAGCCCACAACTTAGTCTAAGCTCATTTTCAATACCTGGTCTTAATAGAAATATACTAAAACTGCCATCACAGCTGCCAACAGAGAAAGAGCCTAACAGCAGAGGTCTTTATAATCTTGCTAGCTACAGAGTAATCTTGCTGGCAGGCAGGAAGACTTCATCTACTCTCTGTTTTGTGATACTGTATTTGTCATAAAAAAATAAAGCGATAATTTTTTCCAGCATAATTTGATAGAAGGTGCATTTGTCCAGTACTGCAAAAGAAGTGGGGATTATTTGCAATGTTTAATTACTTGGCAAGCAAAATACATGAAATATTGAAAAAGAAATGCCATATGTTTACAAATTTTGGAAAAAGAATCAAAACTGTTATGTCTTTTCTCTTTTGGAGTGACCTCTTCTAGAGTCTGACATTTTGATTGCAATTAATATGGAGTCTCCAATAAAAAAAATAACAGAGCAAGTTAAAGTATATTGTCTTACTATGAAAACCAAAGTTTCTGGGAACTTAAACAAAAGCCATCCCCTCCCACCCCCTCCACAAAGATCTACTAAGAATGAAAATTTGGTATCTACACCCACAAGAGTTACAAGATTGTAAGTTCATGAAACCCAAAGATGAACCCCTAAAACTGTGCTTGGGCTTACTAATATAGAGAAAGGTATCTCAGTCATATGTATGAATTAATGCTGTTCTACTGATTTGAATTTAACCCACCAGGTATGCTCGTTCAGTAGCACTCTTACTGCTACACTATCTCAGTGACCATATGTCTCCTTTAACCTTTTTCAAATTGTTCCAGACTATCTTATAAAACCAAGCCTGAAACAACCAGTTAGATGTATACAAACTGAAGACTACACACTGTTACATAAACAAAGTGTGCTGTTTAAATACCAGTATTGCATATATACTTGTAAGGGACTGGAATGTAAATAGTCAATGCCTCAAGCATTTGCAGAAGCAGCAGGTGCTTTGCTGACCACACACGAAGTAACCACCCACCTGCAGAGGGGGTGCACACCCACCACCTGAGGTTACAAGCTGGGATTCTCGCATAGGGGAAGATGCTGATGAAAAGCAAATCCTGCCAGGTAGGATAGTGCTTTTTATCATGTCCATGTCCTTACAGAAGTGGCTCAGGTGAAAAAACATGCCTATGGATACCTGCTTGGATACTCATACAAAGCCTGAAGATATTCATGCCTTCTCATGGACTATAATTGGCTTAAGTATGTTAACCTGAGAGGAAGCTGTAACATCTTAGGTGGTCATAAACCATCAAAGACAGAAATGCCTCATGATCCATGCTACATGAGATAGCATAAAACCCTCCACCACAGGGGAGGTACTTTGGCATTCTCATCTAGCCTGAGTGTATTGAACTCATTCAACTTTGCGTTTCCTCTTTCCTGGTGGATCAAGACTGTGACTAGCACTTTGAAGGGGCATTGAAATGCAACAATCAGATCTTGTCACTGGATCCATGGGTGGTGACTACATACCTTTCTACCCTTACCCCTTCCTTTTCTTTTTTTTCCTGTATACCTTTTCTAAAGTGTTATCTTTCTGCTTTTATATTGTTGCATTTCTAACCAAAATGCCTACATTTTAAAATTTGCCAGGTATTATTCCACCTTAATGTTCTAAACTTTGCAAGTAAAAATTTGTTATTGAAACTCTTGAAACTTTTGTTGTTTCTCCCACACACCAACCAGAATAAATCAACCAAGCTCCCAGAGTGGAATAACACGCATAACAATACTATACCTTGCAAAGCAAAGGAATCAGTAAATTCCACGCAAATCAAATAAAAACAACTTTGTCACCATTTCACACATTCAGAGATCCACGTAAAGTGTACAGTGTATGATACTATGCCTGGCAACTTCAAGTCCTGAAAGACTCTGCTGGTTGCCAGGTGCCTTGTGGTTTTCTCAGCTGCAAGACAGGTCTGCTGAGTCCTGCAATCACTACACCACTCATATACTACCCTGGCCACTGTTACATGCAAGGCGGTATTTGGGCCACCCAGCCGTACCCCAAAACACACAGAATGTATGGAGAAGTCGGGATCAGCATGTACCAGCTTCAATGATATGAAAAGTACACACTGAATTCCCAAATCCTTACAGGCAATGGTTTGGCAACTCCTATTTTAACTGTTCCTGCTGGGGCTCCTTTCAGTGCTTGCACTGCTTCCTCCAGGCTGCCATTTTCCAGGTTGATATCGTTGACAAACATAAGCCGATCTCCAGGAAGAAGTCTGCCATCTTGCTCAGCCACACCCCCGGGAACTAATGAGCGAATCACAATTACAGTGTTTGCTGGATCAACAGGATCCTAATTAAATAAAGGGACGAAAAAGATTTTTTTTTACTCTTTTATATCTTGAGAGAAGAATTTTTATTCATGAGCTTTTATTAACCAGAGTTGTGTTATTAAGAAGTTTTGCTTTCCTCTGGATGAATCTTCAGTAGGAGCAAACCATCCTGTCTGTATTGTCCGTATTTTTAATTCCTATACTGTCCATAGTTTTAATTCTTAAATGTGAAAATTATTACTCCTTTCTAGGTAATGTTCCATTATGTATCTCCAAAATAAAGTACTACTAAATTGCACAGTGTTGTCCATACCCATCAGAAATTCATATACTTCCTTCTGCAACAACAGTGTTGCAAACTCCATCCTCCCTTGCACTCAGAGGTTTGAGGACACAGGTGGGAAATGTAGACTGGGGCAAATGTAACACATGCATTCTAGTGGAACAAATTACTTACTTTCAACAACTGTCTTACACTTCGAGATCTTGCCCAACTGAGAAAGCAGTTTCCAAGAGGCAATGTCTAGTGCATACCTAATTACATACTTACATGGGAGAGGAACATACCAATATATAGGACTCTAATGCACAAGACAAAACAAAGTGATGTTTGCTTTTAAGAAAGAAAACTGCTTTTAAGTGACCATCCTACAAAACACTGGTTTTTTTTAAAAAAAAGCTAGCATCAAATACTTGTAACAGGAGCATATAATTCTGCTATAACAATTATCTATCACACATGCAAAATATTTGTGTGTATCTTACAGAACTACACTCACAAGGAACATCATGTTAATACTTCCAACACACAGTTCACTTGAGTGCTTTGAATAGAGAAAAACCTCCAAAAATATAATCATGTAACAGCTTTACTGAAAGTAAAAGTAGAGAAAAGCAAACATCTACAAACCAGCATGCAGCTGTAATAAGATCCCATATCAAGATGTACTTCTTAAAGGACAGATACCATGAAAGCAACATAAAAAAGCCACAGGAATAGGGATGCTGCTGAAAGCTCGTATGGGAGAGAAGTGTTGATGGACAGAGGGAGAGAGGGACAAGCAGAGTGAAAGGAGGAAGGAAGTAAGGAAGGCAGGAAGGCAGGAAGGCAGGCAGGCAGGAAGGAAGGCAGGAAGGCAGGACATCAAGAAGCCCCTTAACGCTTGATGACAGTGCAATAAAAAGAATGCCATGGAGCAATAAAACACTTTCCAAGTTTTTCAAAATATAACTAGTAGTACCTTGAATTGTGCTTAAGCCTGAGTATTGATATCTTCCTCACTATTTTAACAACAAATACTTACACCATCACTTTAGATGGCACTGCATGACACATTTTTGGGGAAAAAAAAACAAACAACAAGCCTCTCTAATTTATGTATAGTCTTCCTTAGGGTTAGAAATTATGTAGACCTTTCTACAGGCCTGACACTGTATAAACATGTGCAGTGTATTAATACAAACATAATTATCCTCAAGTTTAGTCACCATTCATTGAAAACGAATTGAAAATTTGATGCAAACAGCAAAACACAAATATAAATCTCCCTGTAAATTTACTGTTCACAGTTTCACAAGAAAGTAAAACTCAGTGTCCAAATGAGTGGACCTCATTTCAAAGGAGGGAACATATCATAATAGTTAAATATTATAATGTCAAAAAAAGCTGAATTTCAGAAATCTGACTAAAGCCGTAAGACTAACTCAGATTTGAAAAACTACATTAACCAACTTAAGGCACTTCCACAAGCCCTAAGTACAATTATCCATAAACAAAATTCAGTCACTAACCACATATGCACTCAGCATTTGTGTTAATGCTCAGAAAAGGCTGAAGCAAAAATATTTTTTACTGTCTGCTGACATGGACTTAAAACCCTCAGTGTCATCTGTGATGTCTCACTGCAGAGCATCACAAGCAATGCTTTACTTCTAAACAGTAGTCAGTGCTTCATAGAAGAGACTTGACTATGTCTGTATCCTTCCATTATTATACTACACCGCTCTTCGCTTTATCAGTGCGCCAATGCAAAATCTAAACCATGGCTTAATTGTAAGGAGTGCCCTCGGTCCATAATTTCCACCTGGAAGTTATGTCCGAACATAAATGCGTATACTCCTATGGACAAGATCCAGCAGAAATCTGGAAAGAGACCTGATCCCCACAGCACCACAAAACAGCTCAGCAAAAGCCTACAGTGACCTCAGGGAGAAGTGACCTGTTGTTCAATTAAAAATTATCCACTGGAAAACTGGGAACAAGAAGAGTACTTGTTCTGGCAGCCTGGGCAAGTGATGGCAAGAGACAGGCACTGAGCCATTCATTGGGACACACCAAGAAACACAGTTTAGATATCCAGGAATTCTGAAGTCAAACACAAAATGAATGGGGATGTTTAAGCATGTCCCCGACAGACTGCAGCTAAGCAAGGGATTTCAGAATTACAGTTCTGGATTTTAGTAAATCCTGCTTTAAGCATTTAAGTCCTTTATTGGATCTTGCCCTAAACACCTCACTGCAGGTGCAAAATACATGGCTAAATGCCTAAATATGCTGGCTACATCATTCACTGTCCCTGGGTCACTAGAAGCTTTCTGCAAACCCTAGCATGTAATTGATTATCTGTTTTTCTGAACCATTATTACCATCATCATCAGAACCTGGAGTCTTAATACAATGAGAGGAATATATCATATAATTACTGGAATGCATACCAGCAGTGATTAGTTCTACTTTATTGCTTAGTTTCAATTAATGAAATAATTTATATATATATGGAACACACTGCAAGATCCAAACACTACAAAGTATTTTGTACTTCATCCAAAGAAGTGCAGAAGTTACCTGATAGTCCAATATGCTAAATCCAAGGCCCATGTTCCCTTTCTCCAGCTCAATGTGCTGTACTTCTGTTTCCCACATTGCCAGAGATGAGCTTTGCACCTCTTCCATACTCTGACCCTCATCAGCTGTTTCTAAAGTTGTTCCCTCTGTGTCTGAGGAGCCAATGAATCCAATTTCTATGTGACCCTGAGAAAACAGTAAACATGAATCAATAAAATGTAAACACTTGAGAATCTTTAGAGACAAAACCCTGCCTACAAAAAATAATGTGAAACCTAAGTGATATATCTCTAAACACAGAAAAAGTGCAAGGACTCAGGAGTTTTAACAAAGTCTGATAAACCTAGCACAAATTTCAAATACCCTCTATAGTTAAGCTGCAAGTATATTAAACTATTTCCTAGAAAAATATTTACTAAATGGAATTTCTGTCAAATGAAAATTTTCAAAAAACTATTAGTATATGCATTCAAATATACAAGAAATCTATGTTATTAAATGGTATGTCTAACATACATCTTCACTAAAGGTAATTATATTGACAGCAGCCAGAATATTTAATAAAAGTAAAAACAAACACATATGTACATACACAGACTGTCTTCAGTCTGTTCTTCACCTGTTTTCATAGAGAAGTTTAGAAAGTATAAGCTGAAGTTGGTGCCTTGCCAGAACTCAAGGGTTAACTGTTTCTATTTTCATACAAATGCTATTGCTTTGTATACTACATCCTAGGCCACTCCTACATGTTTAGTTCACTTACGAGTGACAGAAGTGTCAGTCAGGGAATGCAAACACAACTATGTGCAATGCAAACCCAGAAAGCAAAGTTCAAAACTAGATTAAAATATTTAGATTCTAAAGAACCCTACAGTTCAACTTGCTATACTCATATTTCCCTACAGAACAGGAAGTACAGAACTTAGAGAGCCCCATATCCTAGAATATTGTTTCCTATCACCAGCCAGGATTCATATCTTCTGGTGGCCTAAAAAATAGTCAGTAAACATTATTTACTGTTTCCTATTTGTCTGGCTCCAATTCAAAAAATATTAAAATATATTTCTAATCATGCAGAAGAACTTCATCTGGGGTTTTTTGTGGGTGTTTTTTTTGTTTTGTTTTGGTTTGTTTTGGTTGTGGTTTTGTTTTTTTTTTCTTTTTTGTTTGTTTGGTTGGTTGGTTTTGGTTTGGTTTTTTGGGGTTTTTTGTTTTATTGGTTTTTTTTGTTTTTGTTTGTTTGTTTGTTTTTCCTCAAGGAAACTGTAATTTTCAGTGATTGTTTAAAGACAAAATACCTTTTCTGTGAGCTGAACCTCAGACAGGCTTAGACTCTCTAGTACTTCTGGTTTAGTGACAGGTGGAGCTATTGGACGACAGCACACCATTGTCACCTTAATAGGCAGCTCTTTCAAAATACTGACTACATCCTTGTGGTTTTCTCCAAGCAAAGAGATCTCATTCACCTCAAAAAATAAAGAATACACAGTGGTTAGAATTACAGAGTATTTATAAGCACAATAACAAAAATAAGTAAAAAAATCCCAAACTTACAAATGATCTCATTAAAAAAATGTAAAATAAAAGCAACAAAAATCCCCATGCTAATAGTCACTTTCAACCTTTAATATCTACTCAGTTTGGTGTTCAGCACCATGTTATGTATTAAACTGAATGCGCAGTCTTTTAAACTACATGACACCACCCTACAAACACCACATAAACTGTAGCTTCATGTTTTTTGCATTCCATATAAATCACAATCACATCTTAATTCTAAGAAAATAATTTTAAAAAGTAATTAGATGTTTAGTCCCTTACTAAGTAGGGATAATCGTATTCAATATTAATGCTTTTGTGACATATTATTTTTTGGTGATTGTCTTGGCTTCAGCTGGGATAGCGTTAATTTACTCTCAGTAGCTGTGCTGTGTTTAGGATTCACTATGAGAATAACTTTGATAACACACCAATGTTTTGGTTGCTTCTAAGTTGAATCAAGGACTTTTTGGTGTCTCATGATCTATAAGTGAGGAAATACAAAAAAGAAAAAAAAAAAATCTATGAGGGAACACAGCTGGGATAAGTGACCCAAATTGGCCAAGCAAATATTCCACACCCTGAGCATCATGCTCCCAGTATATAAACTGGGGAGTTAACTGGAAGGTCTGCTGATCAGGGCTTGGGGACAGGGTCTGGCATTGGTCAGCAGGTGGTGAACACTTGCACTGTGTATCACTTGAGGGTTTTTTTTCCTTTTTACTATGATGCTGATGCTGATTCTGCTGATTATTATTATTATTATTATACTTTCCTGTGTTTCAGTTATTAAACTGCCGTTATCTCAACTTACAAGGTTTTACTTTTAATTCTCTGCCTCATTTCACCAGACTGGGGGTGAGTGGGCTGGGTAAGCAAGTGGCAGCATTGTGCTTGCTTGCCAGCTAAGCTTAGACCATGACAGAGACCTAGGACTATATTGACAAAATCAGATACCAGCTGAGAAATGTATGTAAGCATATGCATTCACATAAATATATATAAGTACATATGAAGTGACTACTTGACCAATAACTGGTGTGCTGTAACATATACATCACTCCCATGGGCATAACCTATGAAAAGAAACTTACTACTCAAAAACCTTACTGAATGTAGACTAAGATAAAGTAGTGCTTTATCTTACTTCCAGCAATTCATCTCCACTGAACAGCTTGCCACTTCGTCCAACTGGCCCTTCAGGTAAGATAGATCTGATGAAATGATGACCCACTGTAGCTTCAAGACTTATCCCTAACCCACTGCTTTCGCTAAATTTGTTAACCACAGCCACCTAAAATAAGATGAAGAAATGGTTAGATTTATCATATTTACAGCCAGATCTGTTAATTTCCATCTCAATTTACATGCAATGAGGTCAAAATTCCAGAAGTGAGAAACCAGTACTATCATGTGTAATGGGACAGTCAGGTAAAAACTGATCACATGCCACTTTGCCATACACAAGCAGGAACTGCTTATGACAGCCATGTATCTAATAATACATACTTCTGCAGATACTACATCTAGAACATGCAATTTTACAGTATCTCCTAAACTGAGACTATTTTTTCCCTGTATCTACTGTATACGTTCTATGCATTATTTACATCATTATGTGAAATCATTTACTCAGTATGCAGAATGAGAACAAAGTTTCAAGTTCTAGATAATGAAGGGAGCTTTAAAGTTCATATTAAATTTTATTTTTTCTCTAATACACATTTATCCTCACAAAGTTAGAAAATCAGTGAAACAACAGTCATGGGCAGAGTAATCTTACAAGTATTTTATGCATTTGATAAAATACAGAAAAAACCATATCTACATTCAAAGTCTAAAATTAAAATAACCTCAACATACTAAGGAGCATATGTGTAATCTTCATACATGAAGGAACAAATACAATACAAACAAATTTCTATCCATATGTTGTCACCATAATAGATGCAGAGATGAAATAAATGGACATTTAAAAACAATAAACAAGATTTACCTACCACTATTTCATAATTGGAACCCATAATCCTCTGCCATTTTTTCTTTGCAGTTGCTTCTTCTGTACTAGATAGCTCGAAATCTAAAATTCGTATTTAAGATTATTGGGAAAAGAATTAAAAGCCTGGTCAACCCCTATAACTAATGAAGTATATGGAACATGCACAATGACACAATCATTCCCATGAGGTCAGAATTCTCCTAAATATAAAAACTTGGCATGTTTAGTCTCACCAAGTTTGGGCTTACCAGAGCAAAAACCCTCAAAGCAGTATTAAAATTTCAACCATGCAAAACGTGCATTTTGAAAGACATGAAGTTCAAATAGTTTGGTGTATGTGGCTGGCAAAAAAAAAAGGATACATACTAGCCTCAGAGTTCAGTCATTTTTTTGCAATTTTTCAAGATAAGAGGCAGAAAGGAAATGAGAAGGTTGCATTCAAGCCCTACATTAAATCAGACTACACATGAGTTGATCAGACTGATTCAGGGGAATGGCTAAAATACTTAAAAATGTAAACTGCACACTGATCCTTTTGGACAGACCCTGTACTTTACAGAGAATGTCCAAAAAACACAATCTGGAGACTTTTAAAATTATTTTTAAAACCATAAGCACAACTGTGAAAGACTTTTCTGAAACTCTGTAAGCCCTAGAGGTCAGTAACAGAATGCAAGTCCAAGCTCTTGGCTTTTTTTCTTTAGACTTGCACATATATGCACACATACAATGACATAAATTTTAATAGCTAAAGAATAGCAAGGAACTTGGAAAGGAAAGAAGGGGGAGAAGGAGAGTGATACAGTGGCAGGCTAGGTAGCAAATTGTGGCAAATCTTAATTTGATTGAAAGTTTATTTGCAGGTTTAAAAAATAGAGAAATGTTTTTTTCCTGCTCATTTCCCCATCATTCACATTGTTTAGTCTCTATGGGAGAAGCCAATAAAAAGTAATATTTAAATACAGTCGGTTTAACAGGATCCTAGATATTCAAGGTCCATGGTCTGGGCTGTGTCTACTGTAAGTATCAAAATAAACTTCAGATCTGAATTCTTATCACAGGCAAAGACAAGAAACTTCATTACAAAGTTCTCAAATCCCACTGATTTCACTAAAAACAGAAAATGACTAAGAGGCTCAGATAGTATTTTAAGTGTAGTCATTGTTCAGAGATATTACTAAGTATAAAGTCAGATGTTGCATGGCATTCAAATAGGACAATACTTTCCCCAAAGCCAAGATACAGCAGTATCTGAAGGAAAGACATTAAAAAGAAATTCCTTCAGGTCTCCAAGAAAATCAGAAAGCATGAGTTATGAAAAATACATATTGCATAATTGTTCAGTTTCCCCTTTTACTCTGGAAGCACAAAAATGTTACACATAAGTTGACACATCAAGTTATGACTGAATCTGAAAAGCATATCATCACACAGGACTTCTAAAATGCTGAAGAGTGTTCTAGGAGAGCAAGAAGGAAAAATACCCAGTGTAAAATAGGATTTTTGACAACGAGTATGGGACAATTTGGAGAATATCAGTGTACCAGAACTGACTCAATTTCAGACATTATCAGATAATACTAAATGAAACTAACATAAGCTCAAGAATTTGTGAAAAGGAACTCCTGGAACTGTATCTGGGCAGCTGCAGACAACTGAAAAGATAATGGGGAATGGGACTGAATTTTTTTTTTCTAGACTAGACTAAAAAAGTAGATATGCAAAACTAGACTAGAAGAGGGTTGAGCAAGCAGACTGCTTGATGTGACATCTTCAGCATAAAATTATTTTCAGACACATACAGTAGTCCTGTTCCTTCAACACTTATGAATAAGAGTACGTGATTAAATGTATGATTACTTTGACTTTCTATTTCTACCTCAGCTACAGAGCTTGCAGAAGATGTAAAGACACAAAACACCTGTTCTCTCTAAGCACACAGAAGTGCATTTTCACAGAATAAAATATTAAACCTTGAGAACCTGTTTCCTGTTGTTTCATGTCATCTCCAATATTTACCACACTGGCATTGCATGGCAGTGATGGGGATCCCTGTTCTATTTCATTGCTATCTGAAAAAAAGAAGAAATATTTTCAATTAGTTAGCTATGTTACTGGGGCACCAACTCTCTTGGGCACCAACACTCTCCTTCACTGGACTTCAGAATACCCATGTTCCATTTGGCAAATGGAATCTGGCATGGGTGACCCAGAAGAAACACCACACTTCAAACTGTCTTCTGTTAATGCTTTGCCTTCTCTAGTAAGCTTCCAATGAAAAAAATAACAACAAAAAACCAAGCACAACTCTGTATCTGTATTTCTATGACTGAATGACAATACATCTAAATATAACATTCTACAGCATTCTTGTGTTAATTTTTTTTCTTTTTTTTTTTTTTTTTCTTTGTGCAATTCAGAAAGCTGATGCTGAAAACAGAAACGCTTCAGCCTTGGAGACTTACACACTTTTCATATGCAGAAAATCTCTCCTACCACCAAGTTCTGTTATGTATGCTGTTGCCTGTCAGATGTCTGAACATCTGTTGGCTGGAGAAACAGCATTCTGAACACTTGGTCTATACTTCCTGTTAAAGGTATGAGTGAGAAGATGACGTACAGGTAACATGCTACTGACTCTTTGAAAATCTTGTACGAGATGCGGATTAGGCCTCTGTTGATTACTTGTGACATACTTTCACTGACATCAAACTATAACACACGCAGCTGTTTTGCACTTTCAGCCCCTGTGCAGGTATCTAGCATTCAAACACATTGACTTTCAAGATGTGGCACATATACTTAAATATGATGTGCAGAATATGTAAGATAAAGCTGCACTAATGTCATTGACAGCAAAATTACTACTGGTCTTTGGCTTCTGAACATTTTACACATGCATTGTCAATATCCTATCAGCCCCTAAATAAAGGCTACTCCTCTCCTGTAGTTTGTAATAAGCAAGACTAAAACGAGATGAGATTGATTATGCTTATCAAGAAGGGTCTTTCTCTGATTGCTTTTGAATGCAGCTCGCACTCTTGAGCATGAATAAAACATTTGCTGCCTTCTTACCATGCAAAGATTTGCAGGATCAAAGTCTTGAAGCGATTCAGCCAGAAATGCAATGCAGAAAAGAACTTTCAATGCTCACTTTGAAAACGTGGCAAATAATACCACTGAGTCAAAAAGATTAATCAAATCAGAGTAGACAAAATTCTACCCTCATGTACAGCAGCTCTGGCATCTGTAATAGCTACCCAGAATGAACCTAGACTATTTTATTTCCAGTTTGCAATTGAGAAGAAAAACGTTTCAAGCCAACTTTACAGCAAAGCCAGTTTTAATTACCTT
Source organism: Cisticola juncidis (assembly GCA_013400215.1). NCBI lineage: Eukaryota > Metazoa > Chordata > Aves > Passeriformes > Cisticolidae > Cisticola > Cisticola juncidis. The sequence continues at coordinate 24,520 of VXBR01006649.1, forward strand.
TGGCTGCAGTACTATCCATTGTTTGGAATAGTAAATCCTTTTCAACAGGAGCACTGAAGTCTTCCTGGGGTGGAATACGATTTTCCTGCTTAAGACCTCTTCTGATCAAAGTGAGCTGAACCGTTTGTCCGGTGTGCCGCAAAACGTCAACTGCCTGCTGGTTAGTAAAACCCTGAAGATTTGTTCCATCCACCTGCAAGATTAAGCAACTTTTCAGTTCATCCAGGGAGAAAAAGTTCAGGGCAAAACAATGCAGTGAGTTCTCAGAATCTGTCAGCATAAGCTAAAAGCATGTGGAGGGTCAAGAACAAAACCTGTACAAGTTTATGTCATTGGATATGCTAAGCACTCCCACTGGAGTACCCCAGAGCTAGGTGACAACCACAGCACCACAGCAAAGAGGGGAGGAGTGCCCACCACAATGAGGCCAGGCAGATCTGCTCTGCAAGGTGCGAGAGGATAGGGCACATGCTGCGAACAGCACACTGTGCAGCCTGTCTGCTCAACCATTTCAGCCATCCCTACCTCTGAGGAGAAAATACTGGGTGAATAAACCAACACAGCCATGGCTAGGAGTTCTGGAGAGAGAAGAGTAAGGAGAGACATATTGATCCAATGTTGTAGAAAGACCTACAGACTGCAGTCATTCTGAGGTCAAGTAAGCTTAGATACAGAGAAGTCTACTAATAAACACAGTCAAGTCCAGTTTCCAAACAGAACACTGTCAGCTGCCAACCAGATGTTATCAATGGTTCATCATTTTAATAGTTTAAAGACTAAAATTTTGGTCTTCTCTCTTTGGAACTATTTGATTATCTCATTAATTCGGGTTGTTTTCTGGAATTCAAAATTTCGGCATTTCTCAATTCTACCCCATTATCCCTAGCACCCACCACATTTTATTCTTCTCCCTCCAAACTCCATAATATCTTGTTATTTCTGCATCTACCCCAAAATGCCTTATATTTCTCAAATATAAAATACTTCTACAGTGCCATGCTCTTAGACTCCTGCATTTGTTTCTGCCTATCTACACAACACAAATACTTCACTATTTTACGTCCTCCTAAATGAAGAATGAATCCCGTGGACCCTTAGTCATTTGGTGTCCTTCTCTGGAATTCCTCTAAATCCAAAGTAACTAAATATCAGAAGGGCATATTTAATTTTTCCTCCACACTTAAACAAATCACATTTAAAAAATGTGTATTATTCTTCTGTGTCTGAGATCACTTAAATAATTTTATCCTTCTGCATCTGCAGTAGAAAAAAAATTTGGAATAATCCATTTTAGCCATTTGTACTCAAGATGTAAATCATTACAAAAAAGATACATACTTCCACAAACAAACATGTAGGCACTTCTGGAGAGAAACCATAACCTGCTCTTAGTGCTATCATCATACCAATGCAAGGATAAATCTATGAGAGACACAAAAATGCACTCCCTGCATTCAGGACTTGATTTCTGCCACAAAATCAACAGTTTATGGATGAAAACATGTTCTGTCTTCTCTGAACACCTAAAACTTTATTGACACAGATTTTAAAATAATTTTGAAAACAGTTTCCCAATTTGAATCAAACATTGAAATTTCATACTTACTAATCTCCTACCTATGTGGATATATAATGATACATTTCCACATACAATACAGGGGTTTTTTTTATAGAAATACAAGTTACATGCTGGTAGCATGATCAGAAAGCCTGTGATCAGATACTCTGTCAGTGAAGCACACAGAACTGCAACACTGATCCTATACATTTTAAACAAGTACTAAATGAGCATTTCTTTGCAACATAAAGAAGCAGAACTTGTTCCTTCATTTACTTACAACTATAATTTGATCTCCCACATGGATTCTGCCATCATGTTCAACAGCACTGCCTTTTGTAATGCTTTTCACAAAGATACCAGAAGGTTCTGGGATGAAAAAACAGGGAAAACTAAGTTAACTAATTTATTAAGAAACAATTTAAATAATGCAACTAAAGGCACCAGTCAAAGCAGGGAAACAAACAAACAAACAAACAAATCACAATGTCTAAGTAAGATAGCAAAAGAATCATAAAGAAAGCAAAGATTTAAGAAAAACATATATATTATAATCATCTTAAAGAATGAGCGAGATTAACGTCTCTTTGCATTGGATCAGATTCCTTTCAAAACCTTACAATGCCAAATTCACAAATCATGATGCAAAACAAGAAATATCCTACCTACCTTAATCTAAATGGTGAAAACAATATAGACAAAAAATCTCTGATTTTTGCCAGATTTGGAAAGAAAATTCAGCTTGAGTATATTAACCCGGTAATTTCCTAATTTTCTATGTACTTAATAAAAGCTTAAGACAATGCACGTTTGGATTGCCAAATTGAGAAAATTATAAGCAAACATGATTACAACTTACATTTGAACCAGTTTTTAACTGCAGTTATTACTATTTCATAAAAAGGTCACAAAGTTTTAAAAATCTCAACAAAACAACAAAATTAAACAAAAAACCCTCCATCAAAACAGAAACAGTTAATAACTAGTTACTACTTTTGAATCATAAGGAAAGTAATACATAGAAAACACCTACAGAAGGACATTTAACTAAAAGAAAACATTTCAGGAAAAGCACACTTGCACTTCAAACAAATTCAGTAGCTCAATAAAGTGAAAATATACAGAGTTCCTACATGCACATTTTGCACAGCTTACATAAAATAGGAAAAATAACAGCATTAAGTGGCATGAAGTCACTCTGGTGGTCTCAGACTTGTAAGACTGCCACTAGAAATCTTAACAGCATCTACCTTCTCTCAACAGATGTTCTCACTCTGGTAAATTAAATATGCTAAATGTGAAGATAATCCATTTTTAAATGCATTTTAAAAGCTGTCACACCCTTTGCAGACCTCAAGCTAAGTTTTTACTGGTCCTGAATATGACAAAAGTTATAAGGAAGGAGGGCTAATGACTCAATTCAGCTTAGGAAAAATAAGATTACATATATATCCAAGACCTAATTGACAAATTTCTCTCTTTTTTTTTTTTTTTTTTTTTTTCCTGGGCAGGGGTTGAGTGGTGTTTTTAAGAAGCTATTTGCCCAAGTTTTGTGCACAATTACACGGCTGTTCCTCCTAACTTCCAAGCATTCTTATATCCTGTAACAGCTTTAAGAGAACATGACAAGTTATTTGTCATTCACAAAAAAAATCAGCCACGCTATTTGTTGTCCAGTAGTTTTATTGCTGCTTCTCTGACAGCAAAGTTGTTCTGTAACTGTTACATCGCAAAATTGAGTTACCTAACTAGTTCCTGAGACAAGAATATTCTCTAAAATAGTTACATGCAGAACAGTAATTTCAAACGAAGACTAGTGATATTCAAACATTACTCAGTTAAAATACGCGCTCAGATCTATACATGTTCTACATCTTAATTTATCTTTTGAAGATTCAACTGGAAGCTGCTAACAAGTGGACTTGCAAAACTGTGACTATCTGGTCCTGTGGAATTCCATTTTTTAAAATAATAATAATAATAATAATAATAATAATAATAATAATAATAATAATAATAATAATATTAAAAATAATAATTTCTAATAAAAAATTAGAGCTATAAACTGCCAAAAATATGGAATGTACCTATCCATACTTTTTTCAAACAATATACATGTGGGTACAAGTCAAACCAACACCTCTTTGAGAAGCTTTATGACACATTCAACAGACATCCCTTCCTAGCAATAACTGAATTTGCCAAACATCCTCCAAGGAGGCTTAACAGAGTTCTAGATTATTTTTTGTGAAAAATTTAGTGGAAATTACAAAGTAAAAAGAAGCAACCAATCATGAACATTTCTGCATTTATTTTTTTAAATAAACTTACTTATTGTCTGCCACAGCCCACAGATGAAGATACATTTCGTACATCAACAAGTCAATAAAGAATTTGTGATGGAATAGCAGCATTGTTTAAAAAATAGTAACAATCTTTTAAAATTACTCAGAATGCTTCTGTGGTGCCTTGTAAGAAGGCTACTTCTAAACAAAAATGGCTCAGCCTATTTTATCACTGTTTTTCAAAAACACATAAGCACAAGTTTAGCCAAAAGTGAAGATAAAAACTGATTAAAAATACTGAGACGGGATTTTATAATAATATGGATTGCTTTTATTCTGAACATCCTTTTTAGAAAAGGAAAACAATTCATTTTTCTTTACAAATTTCAAATAGATTTTAGATGATTAAGGTTTCTTTTAAGAGACACTATACCAAAATTAAGTCTTTGAGGCACATAGACCATAGTATGCAGTAGACTGCATAATGAAGTGCAGGAATCAACAATTACCTGATGTCTTGTCTCCAATGTAACCAGCAATAGTTATTCCTAAACCCTGGTTGTTTTTAGTGAGTTCAACATTGAATTTCTCCCCATCTTCACAGCTATCAGCAGAAGCATCATACTAAAAAGAAAAGGGGGGTTAGAAAGGAAGCTTTTCTTCTTTAAAGATTCACCACATTCTTGAATGTCAGTAACATGTATAATTAGATACAAACACAAAAAAGAAGTATGAAATTTGCTTCTGTTCTTATTTGCTGTTCATCAGAGAAGCAAGAAATAGGTAACATTTCTCATGGTAAAGCAATGCAGGGCACATCACGTCCTCCTCACACCACCTCTGTGGAATATTACCATAAACCTAACAAATCCTTATTTAATGACTAAAATGACTGGTGATTTGTACAAATTGAACAATTCATTTCTTGTACAGTAAGTTACATATATATCTATATGAATATGAAGCTTGCTGCCTTTCTGCTACCTCTGTAGAACAATCTTTAGACTGCTGTGTTTTGTAAAAAAGGAAAAAACCCAAAATGTATTTTGTTTGCTATTTGTCTAAATTTCTGTTCATTTTTAAAACTTGCAAGTTTAAAATATGCTAAATGCTATCACTAGTCAGGCAATCACATTTCTTGTTTTTGAAAGGCTTAAAAATTTTGTTTTAGCACATAGCAATTATACTTCTAGCTAGCTAAATAATTACAACCTTCATTAATACCTGCTATAACTCTGAATTTCAATAACAATGGATTTTGGAGCTATTTGATTAGTTGTCGTTAAGGTGGAATACATACTAAAATCCTATTTTAACAATAAGGGGTTTGTATTTAAAGGGGTTTATATTTTTATTCTGTCCCTCCTGCATCCCAAATATTGGCTTTTTTTTAAGTGTCAATATGGCAACCAGGCAGATACTAACTAAACCCAGTTTGACTAGGTAAGTATGCACAAAAAAAGACTTCAGGAAAGCTATGATTCTACTTGCCAAAAGATAATTGACTTGAGCTCTTTATCCATGCAACTCCACCAGAAACAAAATTAAGCACAAGAAAAATAAATTTCTAATGCATGAATCATCCCTCATGATTAATCATCATGAAAATTTTCATTATTGAAAATACAGGATTATTTAGGCCAGAGGTAGTATTATGAAAAAAAGATCAATTTCCTTTATGAATTTTAACAGGATAGACATCAGCAGGTAACATGACAAGAAGTGCCCATTTTGCAAAGCCTTTCTGCTCTCAATAATAGTTTTAAGAGCATCATGAAGACTCCACCCTCACCCTATCTGGTAGAAAGAAACTAAAAAATCAAGCTGTTTGAATCATCATCTTCACTTCAGACCCAAATCAATGAGTTTTGCATGACTTTTAACAGTGCTCCCTCCAAGAATGTGACTTTGTGAAGGCAGGAGCAGTTTAAAAATAGCCTGCCTCCCGCCAGGAGATAAGTACTAGGAAAGAGGTATTGGAAAGTATGGAAACTGGGAAGGTGGCAAAAAACTCAAATTTTGCCCCTTTGCTGCTTTGAGCTATTTTGTCAGTACTAGAAATTGTATATGAGCTGCAGATATATCTTTTAACATTGCATCACATAACCTCAAAAAGGCAAATACTGCAGTAATACACACAGATTAAATTATCAAATTCAGCTTTTATTTTGAGAGATGCATTTCAGACAAGTAATGCTAGGACTAAATATCAATCCCTTTATCTAAAATGCAGAAAGGTTTTACATCTCTGAGCGCTGTAAAGACACAAAATACCAGTCTCATCTTCCACGCTCAGAAGCCTCCATGTAAAGATTAACTTTCCCTTATAGCCACAAAACAAGGGATGAATATATGTTAGGTTTTCACAGATATCACTACAACAGACAGAGACAAAATGCTGGTATCACCATCATAAATCGTTACATAACAATCTGTCTCAGGCTGCAATGCATGATATAACCAGAAGTATGTATTCTATTACCATCTGCTAAAACCAGGTGGGGGAGTGTTTCTTTATCTCTTCCACAACCCATCCTCCCTCCAGGGGCATATCTTCTGTTAATCACCACATGAGTGATAAAATTATCATCCCATTGAGAGATGCCCCACCCAGCGGGAGGAGCCAAACATTCCTACCTGGATATAATCTGAGATTTGAACCCCATAGGCAGCCTTTTTCCACTGGACTCCCCGAGGTAGACCAGACCCATCTACACCACCACTGGACCTTCAGAGGAAAATTGCACCCTTCTACAGGAGCAGTGCTTCAACAGAACAATGTCTGTCTCTCTTTGAGGACTGCAGTCACCTTTTAATCAGACTGCTACCAACATCCTGACTGAAAGGGTGTCAGGCTGTATTCTGACTATGTCAGTATTTTTGTACTACTGCATTTTACTTTTATTTTGCTATTAAATTGTAGTTCTGACTTGGCATCTCCCACTGGTTTCAAGCCAGCACACAACCATGCATAAATTGCAATGACTTATTCTCTTTTGATATGGCTTGTCTCAAATCTGCATTGCAACTGAACAAAATGTCTAGAAAAACAACAGAAGAATGTAAAGGATAAACTTCTATCAAGGATTAGGCTCAAAATCAACCTTTTTCTTCTCTCATTAATTTACTCCACATATGCACATTTAAATGTATTTGGTCATAGCCACATGTGGCAAAACAACTGTTTCTGACTCCCATGAAACCAGACTTTGTTCCAAACAGTCAAATTACCTGTTTTGTAGAGGTTTTGAGATGAAAAGTCACGATAATATTTACAGAAGTTTTTAAGTGTCTGACAGTTGTACAGGAGTAACCATACAAAGTACAATTATCAGCAGGGAAATAAGGGTAGCAGCTGGCTTACTTTTTTTAGAAAACCTCTAGCAAATGAGCAAGGACAGGTGATGTAGGAAAAGATTACCATCTGTGTGCTGGTTGGCAGAGGGAGAAAAGTTCTGATGAACAGACGAAATTATATGGAAAGATAAAGAGCAGGCAGACAGAGAAATGCTGAAGAGTCAACTAGTTCTGTCCTGAAGAAAAAACTGTATTGGCTTCAGTTGTCCCAATGTAATAACATACCATTTCAAGCAGTCCAGAACAAGTTGTTAATCAGATTATATTTATGTAAGTACTAAACCCTAATGCCAGAAGTCTTCAAGAATACAGTTCTTTGGACCCATTACATTTAAATTCTCTCAGACTCTCAGATGAGAATAGCGCTACTAGGAAAGAAAATCCTAGCTTTTGAGGATACAAACACAGAAGACATTCAAACAGCAGTTAAAAACAACGTTTTTATGTTCTCAGTTTTTTACCTGCTTCTCTGGTGTAGGGGTGGGTACTGGTGTACCTGGAGGAACTGCTGGTAGAAGCGGCTCCTCAACAGGACCTCTTGCAATTACCAGTTTCACTCTATTTCCACACTGCCTTAGAACTTGTGCCACTTGTTCACTGCTCATTCCAGCTAGGTCTGTATCACCAATTTTCAAGATGTGATCTCCACTACATAATCTTCCATGCTAAAGGAAAAATAATGACAAAATAATGCCATTTCTCTCATGTACCATACAATTAGGAAAAAAGGATACAGCTTTAGTCACTTCTAAGACATATAAAGCAGATGACTTCTTTTGGATACTAAATCAATATCCTAATAATATGAAGTAGAAAAGAAGGTTGCCTCATGACACAGAAATTTTACTAGAAATTTCCCCAGAAATATCTAGGAGTTCCTTTTTTAAGACTCCATCCAAGCACAGAGGAAAAAAAAAGTGTTCATCTATTGTTAATCTTATCGCTTTATAACAACTGCATGTAGATTGTGGAATTTTGGGTTTCATTTTCAAGCACAATGCCAAAAAACAGCATAGAGACACATATTCTACTTTGCATCAATACTAGTAGTAGCAGTAGTAACAGGATTCACCATTCAAAGTAAAATTAATTTCTCTCTTCCTGTGATCCAGCTATCTAAATTGCTTTACACTGGTTTATTCTCTGACTGATTTACCTTTCATTAATAAAAACCCTTCACATTAATTTAGGCCATGTGATGAGCGTTACAGTGACAGGTTTGTAAAAAGATATACCTGTTCAAGGGAAAGAGGGCAGTAGTAAATCCTGTCCCTGCATCTCCAGGCCCTGTTATCTGCTATTGTTGGAAGACTCATCAGTCTCTGTGCCTATTCAATCCCTGACCATCATTAATGTAGCCCTAGGTACCTGTCCAATGAACAAGCTTGAAATGAGCTGTGATAATTGTCTTGGATTGCAGTATGTAACCAAAAGTGTGTATTCTATTTGCCATCTGCTGAAATTAGTTGGGGAGGTGTTTTCTTTATTTTTTGTATAACCCATTCCTCATGACTGCAGGAGGAAGGGGGCAGGTATCTTCTGTTAATGGGCCAGATGTTAAAACCAGGTGGGGCAGTGTTCTTATCTCTTCCATGACCCATCCTCCCTCCCAGGGATATCTTCTGTTAATCACCACATGAGTGATAAAATTACATCATCCCATTGAGACATGCTCCACCCAGCGGGAGGAGCCAAACATTTCTACCTGGATAAAAGCTGAGAGTCAGAATAGCAAGGCAGCCTGTTTTCCACTGCATTCCCAGAGGAAGATTGGACCCATCTCACCACCACTGGACCCTTCCACAGGATCACCTCTATTTCAAGAGAATCACATCTGTCACTCCAGGAGGATTTTTTTTGGACTGCTCCCAACACCTGACCAACAAGGTGTCAGGTCATATTCTGACTGTCAGTATTTCTAGGATTTGTTGTTGTTGTTGTTCACTTGTTTTTGTACTACTACTTTTGTATTTTTTAAAATTCCTAGTAAAGAACTGTTATTCCTATTCCCATCTTTGCCTGAAAGCCTCTGAATTGCAAAATCATAATAATTTGGAGAGAGTGAGGTTTATATTCTCAATTCCAAGGGAACCTCCAGCTTTCCCTGGCAGACAACTGTCTTTCCAAACCAAGACAATAACCAAATTCAATTCACATGAGCCCCTCAGGCAAGAGCAGAGCCTGTGTCTTGAAGAAGACATGTGAAACAACACACCTGCTTCTCAACCTTAAGTAAGCTCAGCGGAGAAAAGCAGATGCTCTTACCTGTTAGGGGACAGCAAATCAATCTTTAGAGTCCCCACCATCCCTGATTATAATCAGCACACTCATGAAAGAATTGAGACTCCAAATGCACAAAACATGTATAACACCATGGATTTGAAAATGTTTTAGGTGATTTAGAGCCTAATCCATCTCGAACATTCAAATGCAGAAAATCATTCTCTACACACACCTTTACAGAGGAAAAATTTCAGTAATTACTGTTTCTTTTTTTACATTTGTTTGGATAAAAACTACCACTATTTGGTCTGATCATAAAAGTAAATTATAACTTCACACCTTACTGAACAGTAACAGAGAGGTAGGTTGAATTTACCTGATCAGCCACCCCTCCTGGAAGGATGGTTTTGACAATCACTCCAGTTGACTTTCCTCCCACTATCCCAAATCCCAGACCTGAGCCATCATTCACCAACTCTATGGTCTCCACATGCTGCCAGTGAACCTAAAAGGAATAAATAGAAGCTTGCAAATGATTAAAAACATAGAATTATAGAATTGATCAGGTGAAAAAAGATTGTTGAGATTATCAAGTCAAATTATTAATATATGTATAAGAATTTGCAAGTTATTTCTCTTATTTCTTGAGTATGTTTTAATAATGGAAAGTTGGAGGAAGGTGGACATATAATACCTCTTTAACAATTGTGCTTAGGTGTGATATTACATAATATTTAATCGGTAAATTATTAATTGTATAACCCATGGAAATTCTCTGGTACAAACCAGAGTTGGGTAAGGGGTCAGACCTTTCAAGACCCTGTCAAATGAATTTAGGCAGCAGCCTAGGGCTGCCATCTTCATGCCTCTTTGCAGTCAGTAAATACTGCTGCTAGAAAACCACATAGGATTTGCAATTAAAATCTTCAGATACGTGCACGTTCACATCAGCCATTAAAACAAAGCACAGGAGAAAGCAAAATCCCAATTCAGTATTTTTAAGTCTGAAAGCAAAACCAAATATTTTGAGGCAGGTATTAGCAGAATTATCCCACGTAATAAAGTCTTCTGGGTTGTCTGATGGCAACAGCACTAGAATGAAGTCATTCTGATGGCAGACTTTGTGTTCTGACAGGGGAAAAACTGCTCAGAAAGACACAAATCCTAGCTCACTCGCATGGAGCACTACTTTAAGGGACAGCTGGAAGCTCATGGTATTCTTTCCTCTTGAAGAACTCACATAGTAAGCTCATCTGAAATTTAAAACCACAGTTGGTGATACACCAGGTGTAATCTTGAAATCACTTTTTTTTTTTCTTTCTTTTTTTTTAAATGATCAAGGTATTGCAAACTGAAAGTCCTGTGGTATCTGCTTGGAAATCTGGTCTTACATAAAATTAAGGAAAAAGAATGGCTCCTACTATGTTCCATTTGAAAGCAAAGAGAACAACAGAACTAGGAAAGGCATGCTAAAAAAACCAGAAGCAGCTATGGAATGCTTGTAAGGAACATTTTTTCAAGCAAGGGAAGCTATTCAGCGAACACAGAAGCAATCACGTAGAGAAAGAAGTTTGTCACAGCAATACTGGAGGAGAGCAAGCTTCTCCTATGTGCTGGCAGGAAAAGTTAGGTCAGCTGCACTCCTGCACACAGATAAAAGGAATAATTCTGACATTCTTTCTCTGAAGATTTTATGCTAATGATTAAAAAACAATAAAACAGATCGTTTTCCCAGACTGATTGCTCTCTATATGTCTGGTAGTTGACTCCCTTAAAGAAGGGCCACATATGACTGAAGAGCAAAACCTACAGAAACTGAATATAGCCTGTTTCATCCCAAGACAAGCCATTACCCGAGTAAGGTAAGAGGAAGAGAAAATACAGTTAATACAAACATGTTTATGAACTGTGTTGTCTACATCTAAATGTCCAAAAGCTCTCAAATGAAGGAAATTGTAGCAGAGTTGCTTTTTGGGAAGTGCTTAAATACATTTTGTAACTTTACTGGAGCTCTCATGCTGAAAGACAACAGAGAAACAAACATAAAAGCACCCATCCAGCTGGTGGTGCAAATCAGATTACAATGCCTGAAAAAACTGTTTGCTCAAGCAGAAGGCAAAGAAAACAATATCCTGTTTGGTGCAATCTCAAAATAAAACTTCATCAAGTAAGGTAAACATACGCTATTTGCACTGGTGGATACAGATTATTTGGCAGATGGGAGCAAGGATTACATCCAAAATGAAGATTCTTTCCCCCAGCAAGCCTGAATATTTTCTACCCATTCTAAGGGGAAAGTACAATAAATATAAATAGAAGAAAAACCTCAAGAACTGTAGGAACTGAAGGAATGCACATACAAGTTACAAAAAATTATTCAAAAGACTATATGCAGTAAATATAAGCAGGTCCAGAACTCAACACAGATGTTTGTGCTATACTCACCGGGTTGGAGTGGGCTGAAACTGTGCTAGCAGCAGATGGAGATCGGGAAACTACAGGACTGATGAGCTGAGGAAAAGTGCCTCTAGCCACAACTAGCTGGACATTATCTTTTGCTTTCTGCAAAATGCTGATAGCCTGTTGATGTGTAATTGTCTGATCAAGGGCTTGTCCGTTAATAGCAAGGATTTGGTCTGCTTCCTTCAGCTTTCCATCTCTGTCACATAGGTGTAAACAGGAAGAGGGATGACAAAACAAACAAATAAGAAAAATCTAGGAAACATAGCCATAGAAATTGCAGTATACTGACAACCTTCCAGGATTTTTAATAACCTGGTCTCTATTCCCCCCACTTTTTTAATCCCCCTTGTGGTTCTGCTGAAAGGAGCTGATGTGGCACCCTGGTGATTGCTCCCTTTGAAGCTAATCCCACTGCTACTCTCCTCTGGCTACTACCCCCTAGCCAGCTTTCTTCTCTCTGAACCCTATGCGAGACTAAGCATATTAATCACAATCGCTCCCAACCACAGCCTGGGAACTTAGGTTTATCCTTGACTTTGAGCCTCTTGCTTCACAGACCAAGTGGCCCATTTTGTTCAAAGCACCCATTCTGAATATTCATCAAACCATAGAGTGGAACACACTTTCATCAATACGTTACAGAAAAAAAATTGTTTTGCTGAAAAACCAGGAGGGGGAAAAACGGAAAAGAATAAATGAAAAAAAGAAGGACAAAGAAGGAAACTGAACAAAAATGGTAAAATAGATCCCTTTTATACAAGTGGGAAAAAACTCTGAACAAGTTAAAAAAAAACCTCTTTACTTTCTGACAAAGGAAATATCACTATAAAATAACATACTGAGTCCTTCCTCAGATGTATTCCAAAGCAAGTGTATGATACCAACACAGTTGGATTACTCTCTTTCCTCGACCACTTCTTCGCATCCCAAAATGGCTTTGATAACAAACAGCAGCAAGGAAAATAACAATCTCTATTGTCACAGCCTTTGTGAGCACCTACACTGTAGTAACCCAGGCAGAACACTCAGGAAAAACACCCATAGTATTTCATTTGTGAATTTGAACTGGTTTTACGAGTGATCTCAAAGTCCTATTAGTGCCAGAGCCTTCTCAATTTTATGCCCTGTAACAGATGTTGAATGTTCTTCTTCTTGACAGTGAATCGGGCAGGGCCTGATTCAGTAAAGATAGGTCTCACCTCCAAGCAGTAAGTGAAGTAAAAGCAAATACCTGTCAAATTGGAAGGAAACAAACAAACAGAAAAACAAAACAAAACCTCATCTAAATCAAAATAAAAACAAACAAAAAGAGAAAGTGGAGATTACGCAGATTAAAAAATATTGTAGAGATATAAAGCATGCAACATTTTGGAAGTGATAAACTACAATTAACTCTGTGTACCATGTTCTTGTCTCTCTTGCCCATGTTCTTATTAGCCTTACAGTATGCAGATCATAAATGATTCAAAAATATCTCCCTAAAGCACAATGAGAAACAGCACCAAAATGACTCAGCCTCTTCACACGACATGGAGTACACCACAAAGCAGCTTGGGCCAGGATCCTGAGCAGTGACACACCTTACCAGTCTGCAGTGAACCAGGGCTGCTGCCATTTACCATTGAGTTTGTGTGCTCCCTTGGGCACTTCTCTCAACATTAGTTGTGGAATCCGAATTTAAGTCTAAAGCATACTTTCAGCAAGCAATTACTATTGCTGAGTTTCTGTAATATCAGCTGAGTATCTCTGTGAATGTCCCTCACTTTAGGTCAAGACTTGCTTGACTTCAAATCCCGGATTCACACCTGTTCTATGGGATCTACCGAACAAATAACAATACCAGATACAGCTGACTTTTTTGCATCAAATTGCTCTTCAGTTCATTCCAGAATGGCAAAATACGTATTTCAGCTTTAAAAGACATGACACAGAACAGTAGCTTCCTCTTTTTCCCTGTTTAAAAACCCCAGGGAAATGACATTTGTGTTTCTATAAATTAAGAACAGTTCATATGATGCCTGCTGCAATATTACGTAAATTGTGGCAAGTAATTATACATCTGCAATGATGCTCAGAATATAAAGTGAGAAACATGCCCTTGTACAAAATAAGAGCAGTAACCCAACTGAACTGCAGTGTCACATTAACACTTGGTATAGTAAAATTTTCAGTAGTAATATTACCTATGTGCCACACTTCCCTCCTGGATTTCTTGCACAAATATTCCTAGTTCTCCCCTGTTTTCACTCTTGAGTCCCACAACACTGAAGCCCAGACCACCACTTACAGGTTTAATAAGGTCAATTGTCTCAACAAGACGACCCTGTTCAGCAGAAGTTAAAAAAAAAAACAAAACAGTACCAATGTTAAAAGGTTAACATGAATAAAAGCAATAATAATAACCATGGCAAATGACTTCAAAATTAATTTCTAATGACAACTACAGCTAGGCAAAACTATACAAGCTAATAACTGAAACATAGTTGTTCATTTCCAGCTTCCTGCTATTATACAGAAAATATTTGGGAAATAAGTATTATTACAGCCCGGAAGAGAAAATCAGAGAACAAATGATAAATATACAGAGTTTTGATTTAGTAGTGACTGAAGTAGGATAGGACTGAAGTATCTATTTTAGAGGGTACAGAACAACTTTCAAGCAAAACTAAAAAAAGAGGATGAATTTCAGAAAGATGAAAGAAAGTTGGACTATGCAAAAAGGCTCTCCTGAACACCATCAGACTCCTCCTATCCTGCTTTATTACAGATTAAATAGATAAATCCTAGAATATATGCCTGGGCATTCGCAGCTGCAGCCACTGAAGGGACTTGTACACCATTTCTGCTTGCTACAGCAAACTAGTAAGATTAAAAAACAACAAGGTAAAAATATTCCATTTTATTTCCAAGAAAGTCATAGAACTACCTGTCATTAATTATGCATACAAGAGCATGCTTTGACTAAGTATCTCCCTCATGCATAGCAGTTCTACAATGAGCATGCAAAAATAGTGGTATGCTGATCTGTAATACACACACTGTCAGCTAAGGACAGTAGCTCAGGAGTGACTATGTCAGGCTAGATTTTCAACTGTTTTCTCATTTACTAGTTGTTTCTCAAACTAAAATGCTACTTTTATTTTATACAGTAAATGGTATTGTAGTTTGTGGTTTGTGTAGTAACTCAATTACTTTTAAATAAGCATACATGTATCTTAAACTTATATAACCAGTAATCCATATTTTGTGGTTATTATATGACAGGGTTACCTGGGACATGTTTCTGATCAGCTGTTCAAAGTCATCACTAGAGAATTTCCCATTAATCTGAGGAGTAATGGATCTCATTGATGCTTCTAACACATCAGCTGGGCTGCCATTCTGCTGAGCCAACAAATATGACTCATTAAGTGGCAAGGACCCCATGTTCACACCATGATGGAGAAGCTGAGGAAATTCACTACTGGAATGTATGGAAGGTGTAATATTTACCTGTAAAAGATTGAAAGCAACACAGATTTACAGACACAGCAGAAACCTCCTCATTAGGTAAGAACATTATCATAAGCCAACTGATCATTAGAAGTACTTGAAATTCCAATTTGCAATTTTAAACAGACATTTTAAGGAGAGAAGTTACCTCCAATATTTATACCAAGTGTGAGGTTGTGAACTACAAGCATAAAACACAAAATAAATTGATTAGAATAACCTAAAATTATTTCCCATACACTGTCTAAAATTTGTTTGCTCCCATCACCATAGCATCTTGAAGTATTCCATCACTATGTAAGGAAACAAGAAAACAAACAAAATCCAAAGAAACCAAAAACCAAAGCAAACAAAAAAAATTTTCTCTTATTTTACAGTTAAAAAAAAGTATGCACATATTGATGAAAAAATAAGAAATTTCACAACCTACCAAAAGAACAAGTTTCACTGCTCAGGTTTTCCACATCACTATGTACTACAGTGACCAGTGTGACTTATCTGCATGAGCTAGGATTAAATAAAGATTACAGAACAAGTCTAAAACCAGCAGGCTGATATGAAAGTCACAATCACACACATAGACAGACTTTAAAATCCACCTTCCTTAGAACAGAAAAGAAAGTCAGAAAATTTGCTGTTTTGCACAGCCATAGTAAAAGACCTCTTTTTAAGCAGATCTGTACCAACCAATCTAATGAATGGCTGCTGATGATACAAAGCTCTGGTGAAGCAGAAATCCTCATTTGTCTTTTGTCCCACTTGCCTGTTGACTGTCAATTGGTACTGCTTTACTCCAGACAAGTTTGCTTCCTACTTGCCTGGCACACTAACTATTTTATTGTTTTATAATTTCAAACACTTTTCATTGTTTTACAGTGCACACTTTTTAGCATTCTGCATCACAATATAGACACCTAAGGTTCCTCTTCCTTAAAGTGATATTTTAAACTTCAAGTATCAATAAAAATTTCAAAACAATAGATATATTCTAAAATCTCTACAGCACCGGTCTCAATTGTTCAAGCATATTATGTCTATTAGGTTTATCATACCAGTCCTCCAACAGTCCAGTTATTAAAAGGTCAGTATTATTCTCCATCATACAGTTCTGTCTCATCTGAGTATTTTAGGAAAATTCAATAAAATAAATGTAATTTGTCGAACAACTTATGTGTCTGGGAAGGCCCTCAAGTCAAAGAAAAAATACCACAAGGTAGCATTAGAAAGAGAAGTACTCAACAGCATTTCTAAGCCTGCTCTGACATAAAAAAACTGTAAAGAAGAAAATTTGGATGTTTGGAACTCAGTGATTTTTATTGATTATGTTTTTTATCTGTACTTGTGACAAATCATTTGGGTTATGTTTCAAACTATCTGTAATGTCTAAAATGTGCCCATATGCACTTTCTTTTGCCACATACATTTCTGCTGGCAAGCTTGTAAGGCACAGGTAGACAAGCCTTGTTTCACAGTTCATTACATGGAACAAGGGTCAGAGACATAATCAAATTCTACCCTTCTGAGAATATGACTTCCCCTTATTATTATATGAATGGATTTGAAACTAGTAAAGTCTATGATGTACTTGTGTTTCTTACCTGCTTAAGGCCATATAATAGGTTAATTCACTTCCTTCATCTTCAAAATTTTGTCCATTTCAATTTATAAAACTGTATGATTGAACTTGGTCAATTATGTGCTTTACTTCTGATTCTCCTCCACCTTCAAATCTTCTTATAGAGCCTGTTGTTATGCTTCTTCCCACAAAAATGGTCATTGGTGAAATCATTAATCTTAGGAGTATCTAACAGTACTGCAATTAACCATTACAAACTGGTTCTATTAAAGATATTTTTACATTTCTAAAGCAATATGAAGCGGCCTGAGAGTATATGAGATGCATACCCGAAGTACTTTTCATGTGCACCACAGGCCATAGTATTTGCACCATAGGCCACGGGTCTGATATCACAAATGTTAGTAAGTCATAGATTCAAGTTTATTTACTATATTGCAGTGCTCATTCAGAAAATAGCACTGAGTTACCCTTCCTGCCAAAGGTTACCATCCTCAGAGTATTCTTGGTCAAAGCAGTCTCTCAAGAACTAATCACCTGCTCTGGCAAAGCCAGCAAAGTTAGCCTAAACAAAGAACAGAATAGTACAAGTAAAACCTACCAATTGTATCCTATGTCAGTCAGTGAGAGCTCAATAAACTACTTGGCTGCAGGTTTTGGAGTGGTAACTTCAAACTACAAGAGCCAGGCTCAGCAGCTGAGCATGGTAATGACATCAATCAATATGCTTACACCTAGGGAAAAATACATTAAATATCTACAACTTCATTTGGCACCATTCTAACTGCACTATTCTGTCCCAGGTTCCTTTTACTGTGGTAGGAGCTTCTGGATGTTTCATGGTGACAGAAGGGAAGAGTCACTGGTATTACTGATAGTCTTATAAAACCCAACTCTGTGTGAATTCCCTACTCCGAGCAGAGTGTATAGTCATTTTCTAAGACAAAAAAGGAGAAATGAACGAAAATTCTATAACCATGCTAAAAGCAAAATATGACACCATGTACAGAAAGCTAGAACACCTTCTACTTTACAATGAATGAGCCATGCAGGCAAAAAGGAAAAAGAATTTTATGTCACAGAAACTGACTGTAGCTGAGAGTCCAGTGCTTTAAATTTATTCTATGTCACCACACAGTGTTTCAGACTGCTAATGCAGAGACAATGCCAGTTTGTGAAACATCTCTCTGCATAAAAAGCCTATGTCTTTCATGTATCTAAAGTACTTCTCTACACACAAATGTGTAGGGAGCAAGTTGCACTGGGAAAAATCAGGCACAAAAAAATCTACGTCAAGCCACAGTAATTAAAATTATGGCAGTTTTAGAATAGTATGAATGTTATAAATGGTGTTTGCATTATGACACTGTTTTTCCCTAGTATACAATAAAAGACTCTCTGTATGCATAATCACCAAATATGATTTGAATATGGTGATTTAGAATATGACACATTGCCCTTATGATAGTTTTACATGCCTAATCTGAATCCAAAATAGTTCTTGTACCACTCAGTCTTGTACTATGGTTTAAGTATGTTCTCCTTGTACTACTGAACAGTGGATTGATTGCTTTAGGCAGCTTGTTGCACTGTTTGCTTCCATTTATCTGCCCAGTCTCACCATGCTTTTCTCTATTCAAGTTTGAAGGACTCCTTCAAAAAAGATAAGGCAGTGTCCTTAGGGAATTACTATTTTCTCCCTGGTAGAGAATTTCCCATTTTCATGCTGAAATAGAAGCAGTTATAGCCCAATTCATTTTTTTAGTTTTTACATTGTATGTTTTCACTGACAAAGTCCTATTCAAACTGGAAATATAGTGACCATTTCTCTGTTTGAAATTTCATAATTTCTCCATACTTTTGTGAGCTGGGGTATCACTGAAGACATAAAGGAATTGACCGATTTCTCCCATTCCTTCTGCATTTCAAAGCAAAAGGATGGATTATATTTATTTGTATGATGGTTAAAATGCCACTGAACAGAAATCTTGCATACTTTTCCTTTGCAGGAAAAGGAAAAAATAACCTTCCAATTCACAGCTTAACTAGAACTTTCAAAGCTTCTCTTCAAAATTTCAGTACAACAGCACAGCTATAACACAGTACTGAATACAATCACATCAAGAGCAACTGACAGCGACATCTGATTTTCATCACACCTTTTTCAAACAAACACAGCTCGTGTTTAATGGAGGATGTGCTTAGTGCATGAAGCCAGCCTTACATAAAATGTCAAGTGACTTCTGAAACTCCAAGAAAAAATAAACTCAAAAAAAATTAAACTGTTAACAGTAAAGTTTTGTGTATATGTTTCTGACAAAACCTCACATCTCCTCTTCTGAAACAGACATGATTACACCTTAAAAGCTATAAAAAACATTTGTAGTTATATTTATTGTAGTACTTAACACAGAAGTTCAGAATTTTGAGACAAATTACAAGCAGAAATGCGATGACCACTATCTTCCATGTGACCCCTGAAATCCAGGCTTATAGCACGAAGAAGCAGAGAACAACTGCTATGTATTCTTGCTTACCACAGGTCATTCTGGGGTAGGGGGGACAATAAATCACAAATGCGAATCATAAAATGAAATACTTTTCATAACTTATAAATTGCACTACTGTAGAGTAATACAATCACCCTACTTCCATTAAAAAGTAGCTTTATAGCACTGTGATTGTATAATTACAGTGTGAAACATTACTGCTTTCTGTTATAAGCTTGCTTATGATATTTTTCTTTGATTTGCTTTCTCCTTATGATATAAATATCTCCAATGTGGACATAATTTGCATAAGATAAAAAGAAAAATTCATAAATACCACTTAGTGTGATATAATTTATGTTTTAGTCACACACACTAAATACAATCAAGTAGTGCTCATGTGAAGTAGCTTTTAACAAAAAAGCAATATAAGCCATGTCTGCACTATATCAACACTTGAAGCAGTGTCCTCAATATTGCTACGTCTCAACTTAAACAAAAACAAATTTTCAGTATTTCTGCACTCCAGCCACTGAGCAGCAGCCCTGGACACCCCAAGAAGCACAAGACTGATGGCAAGATTCCTGAGTAGCAACAGGCCAGCTGCAACAGCAATCACACTGGAAGTGCAAGCCAGAGAACCTGAAAACACAACAGCAGGGAAAGGCTCTGAGCTCCCAGGAACAGGAACTGGCACCAGCACCACCCTGCTGACTGCACTTTTACGACTCCATCCTCAGATTAGATGAAGATCCCAAATTATCATTTCTTGTGATCACTTCATTTAAAATAGAAAGCAGTATTGTTTCCATAAGGGTCTCAAAACATGAACTAAACATCTCTACTTATGCAAAATGCAGAGATAACGTTGTTAAGTGTTCACAGGCAGTAAGAAAAGACAGTTTCTCACTTCTTCCCTAAATCTCTTGCACTGACACCAAGGTACTACCCATCACTACACTGTGAAGAAAAACCATGGTCAAACTCACAAGTAAAAACAAAAAAACAAAACCAAAAAAAACACAATAAAAAGAAACAAACAAAACAGCCAAACAACAAAGGCAAAAAAACAAAACAAAAAAGAATAAACAAAAAACAAACAAATCAAAACAAAAAAACAACCACAAAATAACCCTCACTGAGAAATGCAGCCCTGCCATCTGAGACAACCATCAGACATTTTGTTCTTACAGAGCTCTGAGTGGAAAGTAGGCAGGAGGAGGTGGTGAGGAGGTGAACAACTGAGAGACAAAAAGGAATGGAAGAGAAGCAGGACATGAATGCTAGCGTGGTCTGACCATTTTCTGTAAAATACTTCATAAAAAAACCAAAATATTATTAAAACATTTAAAACACCACAATCTCTATTTTTCTTCTCTGTCCCTGCTTCATCTTCAACCAACAAGACTGCTCTTCAACATGAGAAAACAAACATGAACTGAAGAACAAGGACAGAAAGAAACAGGAAAAAAAACTGGTTCCTTCAGTGTTCCCCAGCTCAAGAGACTTGTGAAGTCAGATCAGTAAAAAAAAATCCCTTTGTTGTGCCTAGATTTTTCCACTTCAGTTAACTTCACAATGACAGTTTTGCAGTACAAACAAATTCTGCTTGCTCATTTAAGAAAGAAAAAAAAACAAACCTCTCAACTTCAAAGCCTACCAGTAAGAACCAAGGCATCAGATTTGCTGACTTTAGCACCATACTTCAAGATGAAGCAACATATCACTCAGTCCTCACACTGCACAAAGACGGCAGGACTTTCCCTATCATCTCTATGCCTTCCAGACACAGTGCCTCAAGCCAGGAATACATCCTTACCTTGAAATGTACTGAGGACCCTAGAGGCACACAATGAAGTCTCACTGGTTGACCTACTTCTGCTGGGATATTTGCAAGGAATCCGTTTGACTTGTAAAGTAAACCGGCTTTCTGGTTTCTCTGCTCCTATCCCCTCTTTCAAACTACGCTGTCCTAAAAGATGACATCCCTGAGAATTTTGCAGTAGTCTTGTAGCTCTTTAAAAACTCATTAAAAACATTGGGGCAGTTAAGCAGACTGTCACACTTGATCCCGAAAAGAATCAAATCCCCATTCAACTGTCAATGCAGCTCATCATTAAACATAAAAAAATTAGCCATCTTAGTCTCCAGTGGTTGAAGCTGCAACATCTTGTCATTGCATGACTCAGCACCATTTGTCACCCTGTCCCAAACATGACTCTGACTGCAACTGATGGGACACAACTTGTCTTCTGAGTCTGGCACAGCTTTGCCAAAACACCCGGCCACTACTCGCGTGCCTTGCAGTTTTCATCAACCTGTAGCTTAAGAGCTTCAAGAGCACAGTACCCTGACAGTTGTAAAAAGGGTGTCCTTGAAGGGTGTCCTCAAAAGTGAACCTTTGACAATACAAGGTTTTTTTACCATAACTGCCTATTTCATGCTTTTACTCTTTGTGCTGTTTCAGTATGTTTGTAAATATTTGAATAGCACAAAATAACAACAAATAATCCCACATTATATTGTAGGGAAGAAATTCCACAGAAAAAATACAGGATAAAGAACTGAGACAAATCTAAGAATGCTGGAAACATATATTTACATGTGTAAGTATACATATAAGCACATTAAAAAAAAAGGGGAATTCACATCCAAATAGCTCCTCTGTGAACTAGAAAGGGCATCTATTATGCAACATGCACAGATCACTAAAGCTACTTCACAGATAAACCTGCAGAGTCAGGATAGAAAGTGAAGTTATTCGTTGCTTTTTAAAAAATATATTAAATTACCCATCCTAGTATCTCCAGCTTCATTTTCTAACCTAGGCAACTGTATTTAAAAAGATAACCATCCTTTAACTTCTAATGTCCAGAAGTGTCCAGCTAATGTCCAGAAGTGAAAATTTAATTTTCCATTTCATCAAACTTTTATTAATGTTTCAGGCTTTTCAACATTTCATACTTTTACTTCTCACTACATGTTCCCAGGATCTTCACCACATAATACACACAATTTCTGGATGTCACAGTTAAATTCTCATTTTCAAATAGCAGCACAAACAAACCCTCAGGACAGTTTCATTCCTAAGTTTTTTTTAAATACTCCAATGTCATCAAGTCTCTAAGTACTAAACAGACAAAAACTGAAAAACATCGTGATGAATACGACACAGACACCATTATAATTTATTTCTTGTCTGTGCAAGATGATCCACAAGAAGCAATAAAGGGCCACATTCTCCTGCCACACAGCTGAAGTACTGAGGATTGTGAGGAATCCTCCTCATCATAGTCTGGTCAGAGACTGGATGGAGCTCCACACTGATGATAAAGTCTATGTGCAGAGTCTGCTCCCTCCCTTCAGCAATTCTGCATACCAGATAGAGCTGGCTATCTTGCAGGAGTCAACAGGAAGAATGATTTGTAAAGCCAGAGACATAATTTACTCCTTATTCAGTTACTGAACTGCTTCCTATATTCTTCAGATTCTTATTCTGCTGACAAGAAAATTATAGCAACAAATAAAATCAATATAGCCAAGCTGCTGACCCTTTTCTCAAGCTCATTGAAAACATGCAGAAAATTAATACTTAATACCCTGAGCAAGCAAAAAAGGAGGCAGGAGCTCTGGCTTTTCTTTGATCTTTTATTCCTTTGTAAAGTACAAAACAGATCTTCATAACCTCCTAAAGTCAGCCATTCCACAGCTTCTATCTACATCCTCATTTTAGCAGAGTAAGACACCAAAGAGCAATAAAAGGTTCCTAGGAAAAAAGTCCTAGACTTCATAGAAAACAAGCTCCTCTTGAAGGGTAGAGAAAGAAAGCTTTATGTTAACCCTCCCACCCATATCACCATTTCCCTACCCTGCATATTTTAAGTAATGAGCAGATACATAAAAATCACATATACAATATAGAGCCTCAACAAAGCCTCAAAAGGTCAATGGGGTATCGCCCCAAACCTTTGGATCAGATGTTCAGTTTAAGCTATTTCACAGTTCAAAAAACAGAAACACACACATCCTTGCATTACTTTCCCCTTGCACTTGCTAGACTACTTTTCCTACCTGATCTCTCAGTTGTTGAACAGACGTTTGAAGGCTCAGAATTTGATTAAAGAGAGGACTCTGTAGCACTGATTTTAATAAGCTCAGTTTCTCCTCATTTGCAACGTCACCTCGATCCCGAAGTTTTGCCTGTAAGCGCTCCATGGCCTGGAGGGCCCGATGTGTATCTGTAACAATAATTATTCCTAGTCAGTACCAGTCTAGAAACAGGCATACAAGGTAAAAGGTTTAAATACAACCCCCTTTACTGTTCAAACTACAGAGAATTTGAATGGCTCTAAAACCCAACCTGTCCAATGAAGCTGGAGGCAAAGCATAAATCAGAAGCCAATGAAAATTGTATTTTCGTCAATCAAGAAATGGGTTACAAAAATGAAAGAGCCTTCATTGAAATTCAGTTACATGAACTGTGGCTACACTCCACTGTAAATAAATAGTGGCATAAATTGTCATAATAGAAAACATTTGTCTTTTCCATGCAAACTTTTAATTCAAGAAAAGATTAAAACAATGAAATTAAGACAGCACTAAAATTTAAATACACAAAACATATGATTGTACAACTTTTGTTTTCCAATACAAAAACCCAAACACAACATGCATTTCTAAGCACAGCAGATTTTTTTTTTCAAAACCTCTCTCAGCAGTATAGACCCATATCCCAAAACCATCCCACACATTTAATTTGGCCACAAAAATACTGTGGCACAAAAAAAAAAAAAAAAAAAAAAAAAAATAAAAAAAAAAAAAATTACCAATTGTTTCCAGCATGTTTTCTGCTTCTCA
This sequence comes from Cisticola juncidis, assembly GCA_013400215.1. Classification (NCBI taxonomy): domain Eukaryota; kingdom Metazoa; phylum Chordata; class Aves; order Passeriformes; family Cisticolidae; genus Cisticola; species Cisticola juncidis. Next base: position 48,820 of record VXBR01006649.1, read on the forward strand.
GCTTCTACTTCAGCCCTGGAAAGAAACAGTAAATATTTCCCTGAAAAGTAACAGAAAAGAAAAAAGGTCACTTTCACAGAAATAATAAGCTCTAAAGGGAAAGAAAAAAGCTTGACTTTTAAAAGCAATAAATGGCAAAATAACAATCCATAAACAAACTATTTCCACAGATAATTCAAATAACCTCAAAAGTAACCATATTCTGACTCACTTTGGTGCTCAAAGGCTTCCCGAAAATTGCTTTAGGAATAAACTTTATAATATATTTGTATTTCCATATCAAAGCAGCTGTCTGCATACTGTTGCACAACATGTCCTGCACTGCTTTAATCAGATACTATGAATCATAGCTGCCACTGATATTTTACACTGTTTCATTGCTTTCCTTTTCAGTGATCCCCAAAAGACATTCCCTGCGGGAATGTCTTTCAAGCTCTGTGTTGACAATTTCAGGTGCATGAGCCACAGCACATTTTTTACAGTCACCTTTGAAAGAAAAGTAATATAAACCACAAGGCAACAGGCTTGCACAAGTCTAACACTAGAGCCTCTACTATTAATACCTATTGGAAGTGAGACTCAGATGTGGAAGATAGCTAAATTTTCATCAGTGTGGGTTTCCACAAGGAAATTCTACACTAGGAGGAAGAAAATCTGAAACTGCTTTGCTTATTTTTTTTATTGCTTTTTGGGGTTGTTTGGGGATTTTTTTAAAAGATACACCTGCAATTGCTCAGAAATTTGCAGTACAAAATATGTTTGATGGAGATAGCTGTGGAGAAGTGAGGAGCTCAAATAGCATTGCAGGTATATGAACTGTTGATCTTATCTTTCATAATAGTGCTTTTGTTTTCTTTATAGTAGGAAAACATTTCAGTACAGCATCCCCACTTGAATCTGGAGAACTTAAAAACATGAAGAGCTGTGATCCCTAAGCGCTCAAGTCAAGTGATTTTTTCTTGAAATTTTGGATTAAAAGAGGAAAAGGAATGATGTTCACAGATCACTGGATAAGACAGCCCTGATCATTTTGTCAAGCCTATATTATTTGCAGTTTGTGCAGAAAAAGCAAACCAAATGGATTTAAAATGCTGTCAGATTCCATAAATATGACTTCCCTAGTTTCAATATGCCTGAAGCTTCCTATCAGTTTTATTCATGAATCACAGAATGGTTTATATTAAAAGAGACCTTAAAGATCATCTAGTTCCTACCCTACTGCCTTGGGGAGAGAAATTTCCAATAGACCTGGTTACTCACAGCCCAATCCAGCCCACTAAATGAATGGTGACTCTACAGCCTCTCTGAAGACTGCCTTAGAATTTGACAATAAATTGGTGCAGAAGCACTGATCATCCTTTTTAGGACAATGTACAATGTAACCCTATTTAAATCCCTTAAACTTGACTTCATCAAAGTAATGTTACTCCATGATCCAAATTATGTCTTTAAGTAAAAATAAGTCTTTATGATTTTTTTTTTCTTACTTAGCAAGGGAAATCCCATCATGTGATTACCAAATCTGAAAAACAACCAGAATATCTTGTATTTCACCTTTTCACTCTACAAAACAGCACAAAATGAAGTCTACTTTACATTGGAAGGGCTGGATGAGATTATGTAAACATTATGGAGGAAGCTGATTTCCCCAAACCTTAACCAACCATAGCTTTTCTTTCTAGATTAAAAATTACTATCACTTCTATTCAGATTTAAACCAGTACTTATGTCATGCTTGTAGATGTTTTCCTTACTGACAAAGCCAATCAAAGCAGTTCTTTCCTGTTTCACTGTTTCAGTTCTTTCCCGATACCCACTCTTAGGGCTGTGTAGTGGATGGAACCAGACAACTGTGCAAAAAGCTAGAAATGGAATATTTTTCAGTCATTTATCACAGCACTATACGCACAAGCACATAACGTCAGGTTCAATAGACAAAACTACTCAGGAAAAATAGAGGGCTACTGTTCTGTTTTAGCTCTGCAAGAACTTCAAAAAGAGATGCAGCTGCAAAATGTATCTTTTGGAGGCGCTGGATATTGCTTTATTTTATGACTCAATTTGACTAAAATCTCATTCTTCTTGTGCTGTGAAACACAAATTTTACAAGTGACAGCACCCAAGATCATCACGGTGTTCATGCAATCCTGAAGGTGTGAACTACAATAACTTATAGAAGATTCTAGGATACAAGTCCTAAACAATAACTACAGAGTTGAGATTATGCCATGTAATTTGTAATGAAAAGAAGTCTTTACCTCTGCTAAGACTAAGTCCTTACTACCTACTTTCTATTTACCTCCTGCTTTGGAGAGAGGAGTGAATACTGCTCTAGCACCATGCTAGCATCACCAAATCCATTTTGAACTCTCTTTATTCTACTTATTTGGATTTATATTAGCAGGGAATTCCTCCCCAGCTGGCCAGCTTAATGCTTTTGTCGACTGCAGCAATAAGCATGAGCAAGACCAAAATTCTCGTCACAATGTTTTCCCTCAGACACCTCCTCTGAGACAGACACAATACACTGAGGCACATCACTGTTTGCCTCTACATGTTCAGGCCAAGATGACCCCTGTTCGCTCTGCTTGTACTCTGAAATGGCAAAAAGCCACGTGACTGAATGTGCCACATTCATGTTAACAAGTGGGATCTGTCAGCACCAGCTTAGTGGCACATTAGCATAGTGGAAGTACTGGACAAGGAACCACCCATCTGTCCAAAATGCACTGCAGAGACATATCCTAAACACCACCACCCATGACAGGACACAATGGCCTTTAAATCAGCGTGCTTCCAGGTATTTTAGCAATAATGTGCTAGTGAGAAGCAGAGTGGTATGCATGATTACCTGTTGAAAGGCCTAATTCTGCTGTAGTGAATATTTTTATAGTGGAATAATAGATTTCTAGATGCACAGTGGGAAGTTTAGTTCTCATTTTCTCATTCTGCAATCTCCTGGCACAAAAACTTGAAGCCAAAACCAGCCCTTCTGTACATGATACAACAGTCTTCACATCTCAAAGAGCTTACTAGCTTAGCTCAAAGTAGATTTAACTATTTTTGTATTTCAGTGCTGAAGTTCATTAATCTCTACACAGTAATAAGAACACAGACTAAGTTAAGACTTAACTGGCAAGTGGAAGAAGTACGGTTAAGCAAATAGCAAGTGAAATCTATTTTCAAGTTCTGAAGACACAGGTAGCTGAAAGCTGTGTTTTAAACAAAAAAAACGAACAGCCAAACAAACCAAAAAGGAAAAAAAAGGAAAAAAACCCACCAAATCTCATTATGCCCTCTTTTTCCTTTCATTTTAGAACATTAGAATAGAATAAGAAGTAGAATTATTAGAATAGAACATTATTTTCTATTAGAATAGAAAACACAGGAAGTTTTAGACAAGTATATGGTAACAAACATGCCATAATCTCTTTAACAACAAACCAAAGTTAAAGATCCCTTTCAAGCTTCCAAAATTTGATTCTTCCAATGCTAATGAACAAAAATGTGTTATATACACATTTTGCCACTCTTCATACTACCCTTCCTTGATAACATGGGTTGCCAGAAAATAGCTTGCAACTCTGGTTTCTTTCTGTCTACTTCTGAAACACTAAGGTACACAGGTGGCAGAATTTTTTGTTAAATTGGAAATTTATTTGATCACCTCCTTTCCACTACAATTGGAGAAGGCATTTAGCTAAACAGACAAAAGATTGATGAAAATAGAAAGATGACTCATTTCCACTGATCATTCTTTCACAGCTGATTGCTTAGTTTCTACAAGGAAACCTACCCTGTTTCATTGATGGATACTCCATCTACTATTTTACAACCTCATTTTAGATAATACCTTGGAAACTAATGCTCAGAGCACAGATTAGGAAACATGCAATGCCAAAGATAGGAAACACAGTAATAGGCTTTGCCCCATAGCTCCTGCATTACTTGAAGTGCTCTAAGGATAGAGAGGAAATGTTTATCTTAAGAGTGATCTCTAGGCCCAAACTTTGGCTTGGAGTTGCATGAGATTAAAATTAAATCTATTTAAATTAAGTAGCAAGGTTACAACAACATGCATTTTATAGCTACTAAAAGGAATATTTCAAAAATTCTAATCAAACACTTTGGCCTGGTTTTGTCTGGGCTAGAGATATCCTTCAGTACCTGATTTTTATCCCATGTCATCTTCCTCCCCAATTTTCTGGTTATCACTCAAACAGGCATATTGTGTTAGTACGGTGTGGTGCAGGAACAGAAACCAAACCACACAGGAAGTGGAAAATATCCATTACTGCTAAACCTTTCTGCTTCGCCTGCACATTCTAAGAGCTCTTCCATTTTTCCCAGTTACCTCCTGAAAGCTGGCTACTAACGCCAGGAAAAGAACTAAGGTGGATACCCAGACTCCTAGTAGACTTGTCAAAATTAAGGCAGTGGAAAAAATACACAGCAAACTGAAAGATCTCATGCTTTTCTACATATTTTTTCCAACTACTCTTCCACTGTCACAATTGCAATTTTATGACATACAGCACTTTCTTAAGTGCACAAAGAGTGTGAAAATAAATGTAAGAGAGCAATTAACATCAGGGAATAGAGAACAAACAAAAATAAAAAGCAAAATTAATGCTTCACAAGGAACAAAGCAAATTTCCAATGACTACCTGGAATGCAGCAAGCAAGCAAGAGATGCCTGACATCTACATTTAAACACTATGCTAATGAAAATTGTTTTGAAACATTAAAAGCAAAAATAAAAAGGGAATATTGCACAGCATATGTTAAGACTCTTTGAAAAGACACTACTAACCTCTTAAAATTTAGCAAAATGCTGAATGCACCAAAAATACATAGAGAGGTAGTAGCTCTGTATGTTGAAGAAAAGTTCTGTGATAGAGCTGAAGAGCATCACGTACTTTGAATCAATTATGAAAACAGAATTTTGAGCTTTCTACCACTTTTAACCTTCTGTATGCATCACACTAATGTATTAAAGAAACTTAAAATGCTTTTCCATGAACTGGCAATCTGTTCATTGTGTATAAGTAACGTTCTGTAACATTGTAAGAAGTCCTACATCAGTATAAGATATAAAATCCATGTTAACTGATATGCTAATAATTGCAACTGGGAAATGGGCCCAAACTATCCATAATGATTTCACCTGCTAATAGATGTGTGTTATATAGCGTATTCAAAATTGATTTGTAAAGAGAATTCCAAACCCAGCAACATAGTAGGGTAAGTGTTTCTGGTGGGGTTTGTTTGTTAATGTAACAAACAGATCCTCTTTTACAAAAAAGTATTTTTTCAGTAAATATCTTAAATTAAGATCAATTGGAATCCTTCCATATCAGCTTTTTAGCATATGCAGAATATAGGAGACAATACACATACTGAATTAATGAAATACAGGTATGGCAAATATTGCCTCTTTATGTTTTCAAGCACAGGCAATTGATTACCATATTCATTCAATTCAATTAAACCTGATGAAGCACAGATTTTACAGCAGTTGCACCTCAGCGTATACTGGATTCTTCAGAGGTGACAACAGCATAATAAATGAATAAATACAAAGCCTCTCCAAACAGATGCCAGTATGCATCAACAAAGAGTCACCATTTTCCCTACAAAAAGAAAACACAAATTTCTATTTGTGTATTGTGACAATAACAAGTGACTTATACAGAAAATCATAACACTGTGTAACAAGACCACTGTGCAAGGGGTCTCAGACGCAAGACAGGTCTGAAAAGCCTACAAATAAATACGTTATTATTGCCTAGGCAAAACCAGCACATTGTTGTATTGACTTGTAGGGAACACCAGCAGTGAAACAAGACTGTCCTTTATCAACAATAATATAGTATCCTTCCAGCATGGCATTGTATTGGCCAAAACTGCTTCACCAGGATGGCTCAAATACAAAACCAATTAGAAAATGTACTGGATGCACTTCACAGAATTTTAAATGCTTTTTTTATGTGAAATATGGAGCGGAGCTTTAAAAGGTCTTTAAAATAGTTCTCAATATACTGAATAAAGTCCTACTTGTTAAAACAAAACCATCTACAGCTATCTGCACGACTGAGAAGATACAAGGCATTACCCTCTGAAGAAGTCACACACCAGGGCCCTATCAGGGCTAGGTGGAATAAAAAGATCCATTAGTATGTAAGTAGTGCAGTCCTCTTTCCCTAGTGCTGATAGAGATCTAACTTTCCTACTGCACTTCTCTGTGAAGAGGGGAGAATGTATCCACTTCCCAGTGAAAAGCTTCTTCAAAGCACCAAGGAAACCATTAGAAACACCAGAGCCAATCTGTAAATGTTACATGCATGTTAGTGTTAATAAGACAGAAGAAGTAAAAACTAAAAATAGATAATTTTAAAAATTCATGTTCTCTGTTAAAAAAATCTGGTTGTAAAGGTGGGTATATTCTTAGGTATTTTCCACTTGCATTCTTCTCTTTTAGTGTTACAATCATTTTCAACTTCAACAGAAGCATCAAGTAACACTCCCAAAAGCTATTTTACCATTTTCCCTTTTTCCAGTTTAGATTCTTCCCTACCAAGGAGTTGCTGTTACCTAGGGAAACGCAGTATTGATATGGAAACAACCGGGCATCACACAATACAACTTCCTCAACGGCAGAATTCAGAGCCTTCCACTTGATTTCAGTAAATCACTGCTCTCCTACGGCGACAGACTCCTGACACCCTTTCTGGCACCAAAGCCAGCAAGGACGCTTCCTATCCAACAGTTTATAGTAAAAAACAAAACAAAACAATCTAAAATAAGACACAAAAATATAGCTGGACGACGGACCGTTTATAAAAGGAAAAGACAAGGGAAAAGAAAGAAAACAAAAAACCACAGGATTTTTCAGCCAAATGACAAATCAAATCGGTTAAATGCTGTATACGGAGTTCAAAAGGTCGGCTTTGTGAGTTTTGCTTTTCTTTCTTTCCTCCTAATGCTCTTTCCAGTAATATAGGGAGGTGCCGGCAGCAAGGAGGGACACGAGAAACGACCCATCCCCTTCCTTTGCGCACCCAGACTCAACAAAGAGCCGAGCTGCGGGCGGCCCCTCGCCCTCCGCTTGCACCCAGCCGAGCCCGTTCCGTTCGAACGCGCACCGGGAGCCGCTGAGCGCCGCAGCGGGCTCGGAGCAGCGCGGAGCGCCGGCACCGGCGCCGCAACAGGTACCGGTCCTGAAGAGCCGCGGCCGCCGCCCCGCCTGGAGCCCGAGCACAGCGCCGGGGCCTCCGCTCCGGCTTCGAGCGAGTCAACG
>VXBR01006649.1:56512-70027 GCA_013400215.1 Cisticola juncidis
GGCGGTGGGCGGGGGACCCGGGGGCTAGCGGGGCCGCTCGGGGGTGCCCGGCGCCGTCCCTGCCGGCCTGCCGCGGCGCTGCCCTTGCCGCGAAGTTTGTCTCCCCGCGGCTGCCGGAGCGCACGCCTTGCCGGGATGACACCGAGGAGCCGGGCTGCTCCGCTTGAGCTCCCCGCCTCGCCTCTGAAGCGAAGGCGGCGGCAGGGTGGCCCCTGCCGCTTTCCCGTGGTGCGGTGCCGCCTGCGGCCCGGCCTGGCCCCGCTTGCTGCCAGCCCAGCCACCGGCCGTACCCCCTCCGGTGCAGTAAAATAAGCCTGGCCCGGAACGGAGGAAAATGGGAAATATTCTGAACTGTTTAAAAAAATAATAAAAAAATAAAGTGCCAAAATCAACAAACAACACGTGATGAAGTTAGACAAAGCGATTTGTAAGGTCGTAGAGTTAATGAAGGGATGACTTTTCCTTCGATGCAGCAGCTGCTTAGTGTGTCAACTAAAAGTAAGGAAGATGCTGTATGTTTCACATATATATGTCCAACAGTACGGCACATAAATCAGAGATGTTTGCAGTGACAGCAAAATACCCAAAAATATAAGTTCATCAAAAGGTGGAATTATTTTGCTGTTTATTAACTTTGCCTCTCCTAGCAAATATTATCAGGGTCACGGTTTCCCCTTTTCCTTTACATAGGATAATTTTTTGGTGTAGATGCTCTCAGGCAGCTCAAATGAGATACCCCTGCAGAGAGAGATGGACTCTGGCTGTTCCACTAGGCATGTTGGCTCTGCAGAGGCTTTGTGAGCTTTTCATCTGCTTGCCTTCTGGCTTGGTTTGGTTCTTCTTACAAACAGATGTTAACTTTAAATGTCATCGTAAGTTCTAGTAGTTTGGGGGGAGAGGGGTGTTGTTTCGTTGGTGGGTTTCTTTGGGTGTTGGGGGTTTTTTGGTTTTGGTTTTTTTTTTTTTGTTTTTTTTTGTTTTTTTTTTTTTTTTCCAGACACAGAAATTTTAAAGGAACCTAATGTTACGAAGCTAGAATGGAATACTGCCCAATCTATTTTCAAGAGTATCAATAAATGCAATCCCAGTACAAACACTTTCTTTAGCAGAACACTTAACATGTAAAATTTAGGAAACACAGATCTTTGTACATTGCATGGTTTGGAGGATTTTTTATAAATTTTATTTGGAAAATTAAATTCTGAAAAAAAAAGGTATATCACTAAATAATATTTCTCTTTCTTGCTCTTATTACAGCTGGTGGATTGAAAAACTCCAAATTATTAGCTCCATTTTCCTCTGCTGAATACTAAAATATGCATGTAGAGATTCTACTTTGTATTTCAAGGCTAAATGTTTTAACAAACTGCAAATAGTTGATGTCTGCACATATTTTTTCAAGCGATTGTAAAAAAAAATTGCGAACGGGTTTTATGTCATAAGCATTCCTCAAAAAGACTACTATGACTACAAAATCCATAAAAAATATTCTGTCAGAAAGGACTTTTAAGAAGATGAAGAGAATCTAAAGAAACCCTCACTTTATGTTTTCTAGTATTAACATCCTGATATATTTCATTTCTCAGGTCAGTTTATAATATACTTGTGGTCAAAGTATCAATATTGGATGAGATGCCTGCCTTGCTGATTTACTTAAATAAATAAAATATTAATATTAATGATCTACAGATTAGATTTATTAGAAAACATGAAGGAGAAGTAAACTGAGAAAAGTTTTTACAGAATAACTGGGGCACCAGAAAAAAGGTTATGTGTCCACTAAATCATTCATCACGCTGCTGTTGGGGATGCAGCCTTTTAAAATAATAATGGGAACAGGATCTAGACAATGAAATGAGAGACTGATTCTGCTCGATCTGAGTCACAAGTACTGACTTCACTGTGAGATGTTGCCTATGAAATACATTTGGTGACATTTGAGACACAGATCTATTTATTCCCTAAAATAACCCATCAAAAACCAAAACAAAAACCTGTTCATAACAGTAATTGTTTAGTTTCATCACTGTGGGCATCATATTTAGTATGGGCATTGTTATTGCATGCTCCACTACAGGATAGTTAGAATATATATTTTAGGGACCTAGAAGTATCCCATGAGAAAGGACTCAGGAATATTAATATATTTTATGTTTATGCTTGAAGTATTCCATCCCTGAACTTAGAATAAAACATGAAAAGGGACCTATAAGCACTTTTCTTAAGTACTATCTTAATGAAAAATTTGGTACATTTCTGCTTTTATAGCCTTACTCTTCAATTTTACAGCATAATTTTCTTAATGTATATTCATATGTATATATGCATACATAAACACAATATTATATTTTTAATTGCAACATTTGTTCAAATTTCAAGTCTAAATCCCCACTAATTACCATCTTACTTTTTAGAGAATCATAATAATTTATTATAGATCAAATTTTATTCCTGGCTGTGTAAAGCAAGAGTAATCCATTGCATTAAGTGGAATTAAGCTGTAGAAAACCAATCAAAGGTAACTATGATCCTAATTGCTATAGCTGCTAATCTAAATATATTAAGTATGTGGTTATGCATTTTGTCCTTATCCAAACAGGGGTGGATCACCATCTTTTTTCATGGAGCTCTTTAGAGAAGAATAAATTATACTAGCAGAAGCATACTGTATTAAATGTAACACTCTTCTCCTTCATTTCAACTTCAAAAGTCAGATGGTGCAGCTACACAGTTACTTCTGTTACTGAAGGTAACACCATTTATGTTGTTATACAGAGTTAAAATCGGGAACTTTCTCTTAACTTTCATGTTTGAAATTTATACAGTTTTTGGATTTATTATGCTGGCAAGCAGCGAATATTAGTTTCACTTACTGAAGCATGCATATTGGCAAGAATGGTGCATAGATTTACATTTTAAACGTTCTTTGGGAAATTGTCTTCCCTGGGGACATACTTTGTAACTGTTATTATTGCTATTGGAGGTTACACATACACGTAGAAGGGAGAGTATGCCCCATAAGGTAAAACAGAGTAAAAAAAAAATCATAAAAGGTATGTTAATTATTTATAACTACAAAACAAAATACTTGCAATTATGACAAATTAAAAGGGCATTTATTTACACACAAACAGGATTGTTTAAAGCCACAGGCCTTGCCCATATCACAGAAGTGAAGCCAAATAAGTGACAAAGCACATTATCATAAATTCTTCAGGCACATAATACCTACAAGGAGTGACTGGTTTTGTCAGATTACAGTTTGCCTTTTTTTTTTCCCCAAAAATATATTTTGCCACATATTACCACATATTTGACAGACCCTACTCTCAAACAACCTAATTTTAAAAGCTTTTTTCAGAAGTCCTTCAAGGGATGTTGTCCACAGCAACAAGTGGTCTGGTATACTTGTTAATGCAACTGTTGTTTCAATATTTGAAAAGACAAGGCAATATCCCATTAGCAATTCTTACGTTGGAAATATTGGGAGGTCCTGCATGATATTTCCTTTAGATCTAAAAAATTCGGAATGGAGGGAACCTGACCTGACTAGTTCAGGAGTTTATGGACATACGAATTGGTGAAACTAAGCTAAAGTACAGAAATATGTACAGTATGATTTGTTGTATGGCTGTGCAACTGATCACTGTCCAAAAAGTTTGCCTCTGTATTCACTATTTAGCCAATCAGAGTACCTCATATCTTGCCTGGTGCAATGTGGGATGTGGATTCCATTTAAGAGTACACATTATCTTCAAGTCTCTGCTTCTGATCCAAATGTAAAATTGGAGAAATGCTTTGCTTTCAGTGATTTTCAGAGTTAAAATCTTAGGAAAAAGTACACGTCTGAATTTGCAGTCTTGTGCCTTTTGTTCCCGAAAACATTAATGATATTACCATTTTGGATAAATATTTCCCTCTCTATTAGACTGCCAAAGTGGTATCAGCTGGTCCAGTCATGGCTGTAGGCTGAGAGGGCAGTAAAGTTTTACAGAGAGCTTTGCCAAGTCATTGTGTGTACAGAGAGACCATGTAAACAACCCTGCTCCATCGCTTTTCTGAGGGAACTGATTCCACATGGGTCTGCGTGTTCTTAGTTCTAATTTACATGTAGAGAAGAGGCAGAAATGTTCATCTGTGTCCTTTCATCTTGTTTATGGTGTGGGTGAGCTTTGGGTCAGGGCTAAAGTTATTAGTATTTGCCACTATTATTAACCGCTGTTCATACCATTAGTACGTAGTTGCATTGGAAATGTGATTATTACAGTCAACGAATTACTAGCATTAAACAAACACCAGTGTTTTGGTGTTTTGGACTGTAAGTATGGAGAGCCCAAAATCCAAACATGCAAAGAATGTATCCATCTGCCTGTGAACTTGAAAATTAAATGTTTCTCATTCACATCAGCCCAGGCATTTATGGATGGTGACAGCTGACATGTCCAAAGAGACTATTTTGAAGAAGCTACCCAGGAAATAGGCTTTATTAGCTATTATACCTGTCCTTCTATACCAAAGCTATTTTGTCTAGGAAGATTAGCACCTGTCAAAACAAGAAGAGTACAGGGAAGAACCTTTCCATTATAGGAGATTATCTCCTATTCAGCTGGCTGGATGTAAGAAGGAAGCTTCTGATGCATTGTACCACAGACTATCAGCCCAGTTTTAAGTGAGCATGTCTGTAACTGGCCAAGTTTTTGGAGTCTAAGTCAGGTTCACTGATGTAAATTCCTTGCAGTTTGCTTTGATACACTGAAGGTCTTTCCTTCCTCTGTGCACTTCTTCAAGTGCTGTAAAGGAGTTCACCATTCCTACAAGCCACACAGAAAATAGTACATAAACTATGAAAAAAACACAGAGAGAAAAGACCTTTCAGTAGACCAGAAGATATAAAAAATGTTGTAAAAAATTCTGGAATGAGCTAATTTATACAAATTTCTGACAAATGGAAGTTTCATTTTAGTTTGTTCTTAAATAAGAATTTAACACTAAGTGAAAATCGTTTTAGCAAACAAAGCAAATTTAGATTTAGTCCAACTGCAATGCCGCGGTGCCGCTTGAGACCTCGGAGGTTCTGTCCACCGGCTAACCCAGGCACCGTGCACAGTGACTAGAGATCAGCCAGCAAGTGATGCAGGCTAGGCTGATTCTTATCGGGGGTTCTTGGTTTCTGAGAGAATCTTCTCAGCAGCGATGGATAAAGCGACCCAGACAGAGGCAAGGAGGGAGGAGAGCATGAGGTAGTGACAGAGTTTATTGCGCCTGGTCACTGCCTCCCAATTCTGGCTGGAGCGCTCAACGGCCAGGGGTTTTATCTTAATAGGTGAGAGGGAGTGGTAAAGTTACAGCAACCAATGGAAGGTGTCCTCGGGGCAGTTACACAGGTGGGAAAGTCAAATTGGACCAACTGGGATAGATGGGATGGGTTTTACAATGGCAGGAAGAATGATAGACAAATAACGGACTGTTACACAATAGCGGCAGGTACATGCATTAACACAGCTGAGGGAAACAAAGGAATGCCCACGAGGCTGAACCTGGTACATAAAGCTGACTAATATAACAAACTTAATAAATTTAATTTGCACACGACCACACTCCAACATTAAAAATCTGTTGGAACAGGAAGCTAATTCAGTAAATGCCTTTTTTCTGTTAAAATCCACTTTGGTTTAGGTCAGCTGCTTCTTTAAAGATAAAAGTTCCTTCCCATAGTGATATTGTCATGAGGAACTCTTAAAAACTTTGATATGAAATGAGAAAATTTGCCCTTATCTGGTTATTTAGTGCCAGAAACTGGCAATATAAGTAAAAATAAGAATCAGTACTCCATCCAAACCACCCAACAGTAGTAAGTTGAATCCCTCATTTTCGGGAGTTAAGTGGTTACCTATCAGTACTCACAATCTTGTATGCAAAAAATGGTTTGTTTTCTAGCTAGATGGTGTAGCTGCTCTCATTGGATAAGAATCACATTTTTGTTTTTTCCAGCCTTTTAAGGATTCATACAATGTGCAGAGCTCAGGATGAGATCTCAAGGCTATAATAAACTTCCATCAGTTTTCCGACTTGAGACAACATTTAGTACACATCCAGTCAGAATCTAAAAATATGTTATGCAAGATGAGCTGTGATTTGGTTTTTTTCATGATATGGTTGTCCTCTAATTTTTGTTGCCAAGGGGACAAGCCAAAAGGAAATGGATTAAACAACTGCAAAGTGATGAATTTTAAATCTCCTGTTAATAATACTTGAACTCTGACTCTAATTTTTATGTAGGAAGAATGAATAATAATAATGCCATTTCCAAAAATAAACTTAAACAGCTGAGCAAAAATCACTTTTCCCCTCTGATGCTCTTCTCTTTCATATCCTTATTATTTGAGTACTTGAGCTTTAAAAAACAGAACTGTAAATGCCCAGGCAACTACAGAAACATATGAAGGTAAAGAAAACTGAAATATTGAACCTATTCTGTCTCATAGTCTAGTATTGCCTTAGACTTTCTTGAACATGAAGGCACAATGCACGATGAGCACTGGTTTGTGAATGCTACTCAAACAGCAGGAAGGAGCTACATCAGACAAGAGAAATGTTTCTACACCTCCCTATCCCTCTTGTAAGCTTTTGAATAGGAAGGACTTGACAAGAGAAACAGAAGTGAAGCCAGCATCAGGAGAAAAATGCTCATAGTTCTTAGGACTGTTCTCTGCATAAAGTAGCTGTACACAAACTTGGACCCACTAGTTTGTATATAACCCCCTGCCCTGCAACACAGAATGCATCATCACACTCGTGAGGCTACCTCCTCCAGGTCATTCTATGTGTTCTCCTTTTCTAGAATCTTAATGTATGACAACTCACATGGACTTTACTGCAACATTTCTGATGCTTTCAGACATCCAAGCTCACCCTTGCTGCAGATGTCTTCTTTTTCTTATAATGCCACAGTCCATTCCACTGTAATGAAATAAATGGTGGAACTAGGTATTGAAACTATCCTCAGAAAAGTTAGAGAGAAAAACTTCTTACTGAATTAATTCAAGCTGGAAAGATTCAAAAATCTTTCTTCAGTTCTGTGTAAGTACCTAGAGAAGCCTACCAGTATTGCTACACCTAGTACCCAGCCCCATATAAGTCTGGTGCCTGTCTTCACACCTTAAGAGCCACCAACATTATATTTCAGATATTGAATTTACCTAGATGAGTACTTTTTTTGTTTCCTAATATATTTTTGGTCTACCCTCAGGAAAATCCTACTCGAATTCCTAAACCAGGTGTTTTTCTATCTGATTTTGGTGACGATATCCAGACTTCTCTGCTAAAAGATATCTTCCTGTACAGGTACCACAAGGACCAAAGGGAATTCTATGTCTTCATTTTTAAGGAACAACTTGGTACACAGGCAAGTGAATTGAGATCCTTCTTGGAAGGCATTTAAACTTACATTCCTTGAAAAAATAACCTACATTATCCTATTGTCAGGCTGAGTTTGCTACAGTCCAACTCAGCGCACCAATACTACTAGCACTTAACACCAATACTAATTTGATATCATACTCCTCATTTTCACTCCATTATTGACATCTAAATGTAAAATTGCATTTGGATGCAGCATTTTTATCTAACTCCTTCCATGAATATCAAAGAAGAGTCTTTGATCAAGAGAGCTTTCAGTTGTAGCAAGGGGAGGAAATAAAATTGATGGAGTCTGCTACATTCCAGCCAGAAAGTCTGCCCACAAAGCTATTTTGTATATATGTGAACATCTTCTCCACAAAAAGGATCAAGCCTTTTGTTTCAGGTATTAAATAACCAGAGAATTTTGTAATCTATAAGTCTGAAGTTATAGGAAATACCTCAGTCCAGCAAGTGAGAAAGATTTTAATATCTTTGTCTATGTTCTTCCTTGCTAAGGTAGCATTAGGGCCAGCTTTTCTAAGAAAACAAATGGCCCCTGCCTATTCTTCAGTACTTCCATGTACGGCTTAAAAGCCGTAGCAAGGCCATAGGCATCTAGCACACCTGCAAATTTATAAGAAACTTGATCAATTGTATTTTCACTGGATCCAACTTTACATTCATTACCTTGTTTTTTATCTCAGGAAAATCCAAATGGTCTCTTACTTCATGCTATGCTCTCAATTTTGGGAGCATGAGATTAGCTCAGTTTGGTTGAGCATGGTGCTAATAATACCAAGATCTTAGGTTTGATCCCTGTATGGACCATTCACTTATGAGTTGGACTTGATAATCCTGGTGGGTCCCATCTAACTCAGAATATTCTATTATTNAAAAAATACCAGTTTAGTCTTCTGACTCTCAGCTGCCTCAGGCTTTCATTAAGCCATAAGCATCAGCGATCTGATTGTAGCTTGTGTAGCAAGTACAGCAGTGACAGGCATTCCTTGCTTGTAAATGTACTTTTCCTACATGAGGGGCAAAGCAGAAGTGATTTTTCAACTTTGATGAGAGATCTGAGAAATCCAATTTCCCGTGGGAACAAAAGTACCTTGTAATCCAGAGGAACTGAAGACACTTTGTAAAACTGGTACATGGGGGTAAAATGCAAACTCTCAGGAATTTGAACACCTCTTAAAACTTAGTAAGCCTTGCCCCACGGAGTGAAATAATAAATCTGATAGATTTTTGGCATACAGACTTGAAAGAATTAAAAAAAAAAAAAATAGATTTTGGGTTCAAATTAATTTGGTAGATGGCTCGAAGAAGGATTTCCTGATTTCTTGTAAAACTTAGAAAAAAAATCAGATGGACACCCAAGAGAAACCAAAAGTCAAGCAATACATTTAACAAGTGTCAAATGAAAGGTGGCATATACTGTTATTAAGTATCCATCACAGTAGCTTTCTGAACATATTGAAAGCCTAGATTNTAATAATACCAAGATCTTAGGTTTGATCCCTGTATGGACCATTCACTTATGAGTTGGACTTGATAATCCTGGTGGGTCCCATCTAACTCAGAATATTCTATTATTAGTTAGAAAATAGAATCTTTACAATATTTGTTTGGTTTTTTTTGTGTGTATGAATTGTAAAGAAAATTCTTGAAATTATTAAACAGGAAAACTAATCTCTTGAATAGTGTAATAAGACTTATTTTGCCTCTCTAAGTTTATTCAAAAACTGTATTTTTATACCCAGTTCTAAATATATATATAANCCAGAGGAACTGAAGACACTTTGTAAAACTGGTACATGGGGGTAAAATGCAAACTCTCAGGAATTTGAACACCTCTTAAAACTTAGTAAGCCTTGCCCCACGGAGTGAAATAATAAATCTGATAGATTTTTGGCATACAGACTTGAAAGAATTAAAAAAAAAAAAAATAGATTTATGGTTCAAATTAATTTGGTAGATGGCTCGAAGAAGGATTTCCTGATTTCTTGTAAAACTTAGAAAAAAAATCAGATGGACACCCAAGAGAAACCAAAAGTCAAGCAATACATTTAACAAGTGTCAAATGAAAGGTGGCATATACTGTTATTAAGTATCCATCACAGTAGCTTTCTGAACATATTGAAAGCCTAGATTGGAAAAGAATTCAGGTCCCTATTATTTTCTCTGCAGAGTTTGTCTCCATAGTGGTTAAAGCAGCCACTGGGTGCAGTCTTGATTTCTTGTTGCTGCCTAGCACTTCAGATATATTGGCATGTCATGATGCACTGCTCTGCAGAGACAGAGAGGTGTTGAGCAAGACAGAGGCTTCAGGTGTTCAGAGATGACCGAGATACCAGAAACATTAGTTACATGTTAGTGCAGCATCAAGCATGCTAGAGTTCAAGAATCATTTGGATGATGCTGTCAGGGATTTGTTATGGCTCTTGGGGGTGTCCTCTGTAGGGCTAAAAGATGGATGACCCTTGTGGGTCCCTCCCAACTCAAGATATTCTACGGTTCTAGAATTCTAGAACTCACCTAATATAATTGTATGACTCACCTAATTAGCTCTGGGCAATGGAGCATTTTAGCCCAGGTAGACTCTGTGCTAATGTAATTATCCTGCTCCTGATACCTGTGTGGTTGCCTAAAGTACACACACATACCTATGAAATATACACTGAAAGGAATGAAAAATTTTCATCACTGTTTTACAAAACCATGAATTACAGATGATGTTTGTAGTAAAGCTGTTGAAATTGCAGATTTACAAATTTTTCACAATGCGTGCTGTAATAATTGCACCATTCTTTGCATACAGGGAGCCTGACTGAGGAACACTATAGAGCAGGAAAGAGGATAAAAAGGGAAAGTGGAAAACAGAAGTTTGTGGTCTCTTCCACTGCAGGTACCAGGAGACATGAAATGAAACTGAAAGTAATGACTTCCCTCCACAACTTGTTCTAGTGTCTTATCATCCACATAAATAATTTATTCCTCATGCTGAAACAAAATATAACCTCTTTCAATTTTAAACTGTTGAACCTTGTCTTTTCACTACAGGCCTTGTTAATTTTTATTTTTTTTTTATCTTTCCCAGCAACTCTACTTTTAATACTGGAAGGCTGTACAATCAAAAGTCACTCAGGCTTTCTTCAGAGGAAAGATGTTCCACCCATGTGATCAATTTTGTGGCCCTCCTCTGGACCCATTCTAACAGATCTAAAATATGACACCTCATATTACAGAAAAAGTTGGGCTATCTTGCCAAAGGTTGTCTTCACACCATCAGTGATTTGAAAGGGTTCATGCTGAAACCCTTGTTTTGATTACTGAAGGTCCTTTAAAGATGATTATCAACTACTGTCATAAACTCATGGTAAATTTGGCCACAGGTGGCAAAATTTTCCAACACATAGTGCATGTGACAGAAAAATTATTAATTTAAATATTTAAATGCTATATCTAATTATATGAAATATTTCTAAAAGCATCTGGAACAACTTACCACTATTCTCACTTTTGTCTCCTTGTAAAAAGAGCAAGCTCTCTCTCTGTATGATTACAGCTGGAAAATAAAAGGTAAGCTCCCTAGGTCTGTTTGGAGTACTAAAGTCTCATTTTCAAATAATTAGATTTTCTAGTTACAGCAGAATTTCCACAATGCCTTAAATAAATTCACTATTTGTGGCCTTGAATATCAATTTTGTTTTTCCATTACCACAGCCTTAGGGATTATGTAAGGATTATTTTGTATTGAAAATTATAAAAAATAATGTAATTCACACAATTTAACACTGCAAAAGAACTATGTTTTTAACTAGTATTTGTGAAATACTTAGTTGGATGGCTCCAACTAAAAGATGGCTTTCATATCGTTACTATCTATAGAAAGAACAAATTAGTCTTTTACACACCTTTTCAAATACTCTTAAACACTTTAAAAATAATAGCCATTTAATATAAATTAGTTTATATTCCTAATGCCTTGTTCTAGTGCTACAATGAGATCATGTGATATCAAGATATTTAGATTCAGCCAGTTTGCTTGTAATTTTTTGTAGTTTTAGAAAGCTGCACATAATATGGCAAAAGCATTTAACATGGCTATTGGTCAGCAGTTTCTCTGGGCAAACTCAGGGAGTTTTGTATCCTTGTAATGACTGAAGCATACAGATGATGTTTGTAGTAAAAACTGTTGAAATTGTAGATTTACAAATGTTTCACAATGCGTGCTGTAATAATTGCACCACTCTTTGCATACGGAGAGCCTGTTGAACCTTGTCTTGTAAAATCTGGTTATGATGTTTAAATTAAAATAACATGAGATCTTCACACATCCAAATACCCACACATTTAAAGCTACCGATAATCAACTTCCCAACTTAGAAAGGATGTTGAGACACTCAAATGCATCCAAAGAAGGCAGCAAGGCTGATGAAGGGTATAGCCCTATAAGGAGTGAGTAAGGGACCAAGTTTGTTTGGCCTGGAGAGGAGGAGGCCAGAAGAGACCTTACAATTGTCTACAATGGAAAGGTGGTTGTAGTTAGGTGGGAGTTGACCTCTTCTCACAGGCTACCACAAACTGAATGAGGAGACAGTCTTAATCTGCACCAGGGGAAGTTTAGACAGGATATTATGAAAAACTTCTTCACAGAAAGAGTGACTGAGCATTGAAATGGGCTGCCCAGGGAGATGGTGGAGTCACTGTCCTTTTAAAAAAAAGACTGGATGTGGCACTAAGTGCCATGGTTTGGTTGATGAAGAGATGTTTGGTCACAGTTGGACTTGACAATCTCAAAAGTCTTTTCCAATTTAGTTAATTCTGTGACTCTGTGATTCTGTGATATGTCCACGTTTTCAACTCCCAAAATAAGCATTTAATCACATGTCAAGACTACTCTACCTTCATCATCTATTTCTTATACTTTTGACAAAGTCCAAACCACAAAATAAAAACTATAAGCATGTTTAAGAAGTGTATGAACCTGTAGTTCCTGTGTGACTGCAGGTAAATCATAACTCAACACTTTCAAGTGTTGCTCTATCCAATTTAGCATAGTCCATAGTATTATGTTATGTTGGTGTTTTTTCCACATAGATTTGATAAGCATAAGCATAGACAGAAATCAAGCAACAGCTCTACACAAACTCTGCAGCTTTACTATTAAGTGAGCTATTCCATTAGTTGTTCCAAAGAATATTAGAAAGACAAAGCATATAAATTTCCTATTAAATCTCAGGGCAACTTATTTCTTAGTCTTTTTTCTCCATCCTGATGTGGCAGAGTACCCAATATGTCTTCCTTATCCAGTCAAGACAAAAAAAATTTGGTAAGCAATTAGAAGACTCAACCATTATCAGAGAGAACATTCCCTCCCGTAGACTTTTTTAGAAACACAACTAGAAGTATAGTGATGAAACTTTATTCAAAAGGTGGTACTCTAACATATCT
Source organism: Cisticola juncidis (assembly GCA_013400215.1). Lineage (NCBI taxonomy): Eukaryota > Metazoa > Chordata > Aves > Passeriformes > Cisticolidae > Cisticola > Cisticola juncidis. The sequence goes on from VXBR01006649.1 coordinate 69,371, forward strand.
TTTTCTTTCCCAGATTTTGAGGAAGAAAAAAACCATTTAAATATAGTAAAAGTTATCTATTTTAAGGTTACAGACTGATGTTTTAAAGATTGACATACTGCCTTGTTGTAGTTTAAATTTTGGGAGGGAATCCTGGGGAGGGTTCCCGGGAGCCCCCTGGGTCCTAGTGGCGTGGGTGTTCACGTGCTGGCAGGCAAAGAGAATCCAGACGGCTGCTGTGGTGGTGATGAGATGAGGGTTTGTTCAGAGTCTTACCCCAAGAAGGCAGCATATCACGGTGCTGCTTTTCTGAGACCTTGCGTCTCCACGCCCGGCCAGCTCCTGAACACCGTGACGAGAAGGGAACCGGTCCGTACGCCGCGCGAACGGCACTCGGTCCTTGTGGGTTCTTTGTTTCAGAGATCCGTGGCAGCGATGGTAAAAGTGATGAAGCAGAGGCAGGATGGGAGGCAGTTCGAGGTAGATGGTTTATTGTGGATGAGCACTGTGTTTCACGCTCATCTCTCCTCAGAACTCTCTGAGGGGCGTTCCTGTGCAGATATATACAGGTAAGGGTATGGGAGGGTAAAAAGGTGATACAACCAATAAGGGGGGTTTCAGGAGCCATTACAAGGATGGGGTACTTAACATTTACCAACCAGGATAGAGGGGAAAATA